>JADRCD010000035.1:3690-14677 GCA_019843815.1 Montemys delectorum
AGACTATCCCCTACTCTCTTCTCTAACCTAAAAGTCATTTTAAAATGCATCACACATTGTGAACCATAATTAACTAAATTAAGCTATTATTTTAATAAGCTTCTTAAAAATCATTGTTTGAGCATTTGCTCATATGAAGCACAATTCATAAAAATGAACACCATTTTAAAATGACTTTTAGGTTAGAGAAGAGAGTAGGGGATAGTCTTCCCAACTGAAATATTCCAGAGAGCTGGTAATGGCTTTCAATATCAATGATATAATCTTTCAAAAAATACATCTAATTTAAAAAGCAAAAACAATAAAGATATATTCTTTTTACAGATACAAAATTAATATTACATTAAAATCGAAGAAATAATGTTTCCCAAGTAATAGGTAGGTTACACATGTGAAATTTAAACAACCTTTCTGTTAACACCATTAGAAGCTCTTGGGTTATACAAGAAATCTATATAACTAAGAAGTAATGTCAAATCTTACACTGTTAACATTTTTTAACTTTATAAAATGAAAATAAACCACCTACCTATATTTCCAAGCAGCCCATTAATAACTGTGCTACTATCAGCCTTTAATGTATTACTGTCCTGATTGATGAATTCAAGACTGTCTTGCAGTCTACAGAGGAAAAAAAAAAAAAACCAAACAAATTCCAAATACATTTAACGGTAATTCTTCATACATCCCAATAAAATTTCAAGTGTAAAACTTTTTGAAATACTTTAGGTAAAGCGGACTACTGGGAATAGGAAGGATAACAGGGGTTGGATATGAACAAAATATAATGGAATGAAAATATCACTATGAAACCTTTCCTTTTATATATTAGCCAAAAACCCTTTAAAAACCCTTAGAGTTAAAACTACTACTATTAAGACTATAAGTACAAACTATGGTGATAGCTATATAACCACTTAAGCAATTGGTTAGTAAGCTGTACCTCAAGGCCATATAGAGCTGATGTCCTTTTTGTAAACAAAGTTTCACAAGAGGAAAGTTCATGCTTATTCGTTTATATATTGCTTAAGGCTGCTTTAATGCTGTTAGGCCAGCAGTAGGAACTAAAGCATACTATACAGCTCACAAAATAGAAAAGCTGACAAGTGGCTCTTTTAGAAATAAGTTGCTGACACTGACATACAGCATAGACAAGGTTTCCCTCACATTTTGGACTAAAAATGTTTTGTTAACATTTGGGGTTGGAAATGGTCAAAGGAAGACTTGCAGGTGAGGAAGGGAACAGAAAAAGGGAAGGAGAGCAGCAGGAACAGTAATCAAATAATCACACTAAAAACAGTGTATATTACTTCTTTTATTCTCGTTGAGGAGAGCAAAAGTATAAAATGACTGTGCTTTCCATAAACTTTAGGAATTATAAGTTAAAATTTGGAAAAAAAGGAGGACTATTTCATTTTTACTGAAGTATTAAGCTTAAAAAGTTTGACAACATTTTTTCAAGTATCCCTATATTTTTAAAAACATCTACCTGTACAATAAGAACCTCTCAAACAGAAGTCTTTCAAAGGCTCAAAAGAATTTCTCTAGAGCAGGCAGGTTCTCTGCTGCTTCTCCACTCATTTAGATATTTTGGATTACTCCAGGATTCAAGCGAGTCAGTGATCTGATTTGGCACCTGTGAAACCCCACTACCCTAACCATACACCCTAACTCAGTACTTGGTTTACTAGGGTTCTGCTTCATAGCCTGTTATCCCTAGGAGGCCCAATCTTGTCTCTACTTCACTGTTCCAGTCTAAGCAAGATCAGCTTATAATCTCCCTGTAGGTATTCTATATGTGTAGTGTGGGGGATAACTCTGATTTACCAGTGATATGGCTGCCTAAGGCCATTCTGGTCTGCGGGCCCTGCACACTGAGGAATGTAAAGTGTGAATGGTAATCAACCCAGGAGAGTAAGACTGAAAAGCAGCACACCAGTCTAGGATGGAGATGCACGCAATAGTCTGCTTCTAGACAAACCTTCTGGAAAACTACAGAAAAAGAAATCAAATGTATATATTCAGTATATTCAGAAAGGGTATGTAATCTGGACTTCATAAACTTTCAAACTTGAGCAAGATATAGACTTGAAATTGTGCTATAATTTTAAAAAGCCATTTTAATATTTATCTTTATATATCTTAAATATCAATATCCCCCTGCATCCATAAGCACTTACGTATTGAGACTTCCACAGATACTACTACCAGTCCGTGCAGTGAAAACTTTGCTAAGCATGAGCTGTGGAGGAGACCTATGAAAGAACCCAGAATGACAGAAGAGATTTAAAGTACATAACTTTCGACATATTGTAAGTAAAAAAAATGTAAGTTACAGAGATTTCATGACATCATCACAATGGCTGAGAAGTACTAAAACTACGGACATCATAAGCTGGGATCTGAAAGCTCAATATGAGTAAAGAACTAAGAGATCATCCCATTTTCAAAAATCCTGACCATCTAAAGTGAGTATAACTAAGAAGAACTGAACTCCCTCACCGGATCTGATGAATTTTTAAGGTGGATCCTTTGTAGCTCATTGCTACTGAGCCAAACATCATCTCTCCAAGCATATTGGCATCAGAAGAACACCGAGAACCCTGAATAAAATTTAAAAACAAAAATGAAATAAAATAATTAAAAGCCTTAAAATGATTTCTAATATTAATTGTCTTTATAATTTTAATTCTACATTATACAAACTGTTTTGTAATTTGTTCTTCATCATGTGATTTCTTAAACTCAACCATATCATTAAACAGAAATTTTTAAAAGTGTATGGATATTGATAGGTATAGTAGTATATATATAATCCTAACAGTGGAAAGACTAAGGCAGGAAGATCTCAAGTTTGAACTCAAGTAGGATACTTAGGGAGACTCTGACTCATTTAAAGGAGGGAGGGAGGGAGGGAAGACTGGGAGGGAGAGCGGCAGGAAGAAGGAAGGGAAGGAGTTGCACAGAGTTGATTAATCCCAGACTTCAGGGCTGGGGAGAAGAGTTAATAGTTAATACTATTTGCTGCTCTTGCAGAACACCTGGGTTTGGTTTCCAGCACCCACATGGAAGCTCACAACAACCTGTAACTTCAGTTTCAGGAAATATGACCTCCCTTCTAGGCATGTGTGTAGAGCTTATACATAAATCTTGGAAAAACACTCACACACATAAAATAAAAATAATCTTGAAAAAAAATATTTAAAAAATTTTTTGGTTTATAAAAAAAGGATAAAGAAAATTATATATATATATATATATATATATATATTTCAGTCTGAGAGAAACATTTTAGAGTATACATTATCATAATATTTTAACATTTTAAAAGTTATTATCATTTTTAAGTGTCTTTTGCCTGCATGTACATCTGTGCACCACATAAATGTGTGATACCACTGGAAGCCAGAAGAGGGCATCAGATCCCACGTGATTGGAGTTACAGATAGTTGTAAGTCAATATTTGAGTGCTAGGAATTAAACCCTGGTCCTCTGGAAGAACAGCAAGTGTTCTTAACAACTGAGACATCTCTCCAGGCCTGCACAGATGACATTTAAGGGCAGAGTATAAAATTAACCAAGGTAATCACAGAAAGTTAAGCATTACATATACTTCCACTTATATGAGGTATCTAAGAAACTCAAATTCATTGAGCCAAAGAACAGAACTGGTAGTTACCAGGACCTTAGCAAAGGAGAAATGAAACATTTCTAATCAATGAGCATTAAGCTTCAGTCAAGAAACTGAAATAAACTCTTGAGATCTGCTGCACAACATCATATCTATAGTCAAGAGCAAACAAAGCATTGTATACTAAAAGTTTAGTTAGGAAAAAGACTTAAGCTAGGTGTGGTGATCCCAGCACTTAGGAGACAAAGAAAAGATTGACTTCAAATTTTAGAAATGTCTTTTTTCTTCAAAGAACTTGATATTGTACCTTAATTATTGCCACCAGAATTATAAAAATCACAAAAAAATCAAAAATCCATTTTGTTAGTATTTATACACCATGGTAAACATCATTAACTACAAATACAAAGTACTCTCTGCTTAATTTTTAAAAAAAATTTAGCTGGTGGTGCATGCCTTTAATCCCAGCACTCAGGAGGTAGTGGTGGACCGTCTCTGTAAGTCTGAGGACTATACAGTTTACATATTGAGTTCCAGGCTAGCCAAAGCTATATAGTGAGACCTTGTCTTAAAAATATTACTTATTATTTATGTGCAGTTGTTTGTGAATACATCATGCTATAGCACAAAAGTAGAAGTCATAGGACAACATTTGGGACTCAGTTCTCTTCTTCCACTATGTGGGTCCTGGGAAAGGAACTCAGATTGAACAGCAAGTATTTGTACTTGCTATGTTATCAGCCCTCTCCACTTAATTTTTGAAGCCCAGTTCATTCTAAGACATCAATGTGCCCAACTGAAAGGAATGCTATTTCATATTCTCACTCACTGATGTAAGATGGCCTAAGAGTAGCAATTTTGGAGTAGCAATTTTCAGAACTACTGACTCACACATACTTTAAGGAACTGGTCAATGAAAATCAAATGCAAATCACAAGAAATGGAGCTGCTATTTTTTGGGCAACAGAACACATTATATCTGAGGAAGATGAAAGATAAGGGAATCCTAGACTTTTTCTAAGGTTATACATCTTCAAGTCAATAAATCCCATGCACTACATGACTCCAGATCGGTTATGAAAGGCAAACAATTCATAGTCTGTGACTAATCCTCAATTACAGTTCAACTAAGCATTCCATGGAGATAATCTAACCTGTCAACTAACCTGAACCCGAGAGCTCTCAGAGAGTAAGCCACCAGTCCAAGAGCAAAGGCTGGATAAAGGCCACAGGGCTGCCTTGTCCTGCCTCAGCAGGAAAGGATGTGCCTAATTCTACAGAGACTTAATGTGCCAGGGTAGGGAGATACCCAGGGGGCTGTCTACCTTTTCAGAGGCATGGTGAGGGGGATGGGAGGAAGGACCCTGTGCTGGTTGGACCAGGAGGGGTAGCAGCATTTGGGTTGTAAATAAATAAGTTAGTTAATTTAAAAAAAAAAAAAAACATTGTCTGCTATAACATATACCAAATGGTTAATGTGAGTGTCAGACACTGTTACAGATTTTCGTGTGAAACAATCCACAATAAGGTCACAGAGTTAACAAAGTGCTGCTATCACTGCTGCCTCTTAAATGCTTTCTCTAAAGACTCTACTCATTCCAGGTACTCACTCCTGGAAAGTAATTCAAAGATAATATTTGAATTCCTAAAGATCATATTTTATCTAATGTATCAAATATAACTGAATGCTTTTGGGTTTTTTGGTTTTGTTTTGTTTTGTTTTAAAAAGTATACTTTTGGGATTCTGATACAAAATGAGATTATAATGAGATACCTTTTGTATGTACACTCTTGGTACAACTTAACAAATTAGAAAATGTCTCACAATTTTCTGTTATATAGGAGCTATATGGCATATTACTGTTGTTAGGCTTTTGTTAAGGTATTATGCCTAAGGTAAGGGAAAAACAAGAGAAAGGCAAGAGTGAAACTGAGAATTACCCCCTAACATGCAGATTTTAGTAACTTCAGAATCCTTTGCCTCTCAATGGCATACAAAGTTAAATTTCTACCCAAGACCAACCATCTCTTACAAACACAATGACCAAGAGTCTATTTTAGTACTACTATATACAAAATCTGTTTGATTTGCATAACTTTGGGATGACATAAATTCACAGCAGCTGACATGAACTTACTATGAAACTGAATTGATCTTATTTCCTATAGTAAGCTTATATACAATGTATATATTCCTATGTTAGTTACTGATTCATTTAATCTTATATCCTAAAAAAAATAAAAAAATCCAATTACTTGTAAAAAAACAAAGATATGCATGTAATCTTTGTAGTTACACTTTAATTAATGGACAAATTGTATTGGTTTATTATTTAATAAAAAGGTACAAAATTAAATATTGGGGTACTCAATAAAATGAGCTGATATAAAGATAGGGAAAATATCTGCTACTAATACCATAAACCTTTGTATTTTCTTATTCTTTTTCTTAAATTCTTAAAACTTCCTTGTTTAGTAAATGTATCCATCTCTCTACAGCTACAATGTAGGCTGCAGGAAGGTACAGTCTAGTTGCTACTATAACCTGAACCCTAGGAAAGTGAAGAAAATAACTTGTAAATGAATAAATAAGTGATCTTACCTGGTATTTGGGACACTGGTCTTTTACATCAGAAGATAAAGTGATAGAGCTATCCAAAGAGGAAGAACTATCTCCTCCTGGCTTCAGCTGGCAGCACTTCCCAAAGACCTTGACTTGAGCATCATTACATAGCTTCTGAAACATAGAAGACACTTCATTTATAATCCAATACATTCTTTTAGTATATATAAACTAACCATTTAGTCTATGAGGAAGGAGAAATATAAAGTAGACTTACATTTTTATTATAGATTCATATATCTGTTAATCATTTGTGAATAGAGTAGGCAGTTCTAGGCCTGAGCATGTGTATGGTATTCTACTGCTGGGCTACAAACCAAGTCCCATGTCTAATCTTCTAAAATTAAATGTATTCATGTGAATAACAGATAAAGAATACATTTTAAATTTAGATGATTATGCTATCAAGTAGAACTAGATAAAAGGCTCACTTTCTTTTTAAAGATGTACTTTCATATATATTTGTATTTTGCTGGCATGTATGTTCATACACAATGTGTGCCGGGTGCCCATGAAACTAGAAGGTGGTGGTGTCTGATTCCCTGGAATGTAATTAAGGATGCTTGTGAGCTGCTACGTAGGTGTTGGGAACAAAACCTTAGTCCTCTGCAAATGCAACAAGTACTTTCAACTATGGAACCATCTTTCCAGCCCCAGGACTCATTTCTTTGACGTGATTCCTTTTCCTCTCTTCTCCATCCCCACTGGACCCTGGAGATTTCATTGTTCACAACTATCAAAGTTGCAGTCCACTTAGTGACACCACTAAAAAATACTTCAATGCTTTATCAGTTTCAAGTATGTTTACTCTCCCATGTACAAAACCTCAGATTTTCAGAAGAAGCAATCAGAATAAAACTGCAAATTTCTGGAGTAAATATTTTATAGTTGCACTATCACCAAAGGCACTTTAAAACAAGTTACAGAAACTTCCACATCATCTGCAATCAAATGTTTCAAGTAAAAGAGAAAGGGGCTTTAGAGCTTTTGAGTAGATATGATGAGTTCAAATCCTATGAAGAGGTTGTCCGAGGTCTTTAAATCTTAGTTCTTTATCTGGGGAAAGGGAAGGAAAACCATAATGATACTTGTAGCATGTCTACTTATAATAGTCTAGAGAGATATAGCAAACAAAATTGAAGTCAAGGACCTCACTAGATATTTAAATTTTTATTATATACTTATTATTTCATTTAAATGCCTGTTAATACCATATAGTATTGGTATCCTTGGCCTTATCTTTTTTCTTTATTCTCTCATATATTACATCCTGACTGCAGTTTCCTCTCCCTCCACTCTTCATAGTCCCACCCCCCGCAACTTCCCTCTCCCCCAGTTCCACTCATCCTCCATTTCCCTACAGAAAAGAGCAGGCCTCCTATGAATATCAACTAAACCTGTCCTTGGTTATATCTTAATAATCTTATTACTTACTAACAGAATGTTGCCAGCAAAATACAAAAACAGCCAGAAAGTGGTGGCATACTCCTTTAATCTCAGGCCTTGGGAGGCAGAGGCAGGTTGGAGACCAGTATGGACTACAGAGTGAGTTCCAGGACAGCCAGGACTACACAAAGAAACACTGTCTTGAAATACATAAACAAGAAAACCACTAGTCCTCATGTATATTTTCTTTAATATTCAGTATGAATGATAACTATTAAAATATCTCCATTTGCATAGGAAAAGCCTGAAGCAAAGAGATAGTATTAAATAACTTCTTCCAGAGTTATAGCAGCCCTAAGTCTGTTATATCATTACAAACAAAACTCAGGCTTCACTTACCTCATACCACAAAGCACCCTTTAATCAGCCAACCAAAGTGCTTAAGTGCTATACTATGTCTCAACCATCTCAAGCTGCCCCCACCAAAAAAGAACTCCTTCCTCTTCTTGTCCCTGTCCACAGATTTCTCTAAGAATATCTGGCTTATTTTAGTGAATAAAAGAACTTAGAAAAAACTCATTTACATGCTAAATGTATTTACTATATTGGATTATCATTGTCCCTACATTCTCTAAATGGACAGAGCTTGAAAGTACGTGTATGTATATGTGTAGATACATAAGCACAGCTTTATAGATATTTGGTGGGTTTATTTATGTTTGTGGGTTTAAAACACACACACACACACACACACACACACACACACCAGTAAAGTAGATGGAGCTAGAAACAAATCATTCTGAGTAAGGTAACCCAGAAAGACAAACCATTTTTTTTTCTCTTATTTGTGGATATGAGCTTTGAATCTTCATTTGGAATATCTACAAAGGCCAAGATATTGCTAAGGGACCACAGGAAGAGGCTGTCAAGGGAGGAGAGAAAGAACACACTGGCATAAAATGTTTAAAATGAATAATGGAACAGAAAGGATTAAACTGGGGTCAGGAAATGGAGGGTAAGATAGAAGAGGGAATATGGGGAGGGATAAGGAACACTAAAGACCTTTCAAAAAAGACATGTGGAAACAAACCTACTAATGTAGAAGCTTCCTAACACACGCGCACGCACACACACACACACACACACACACACACACACACACACACACACGACAACAGTGCCCCTAACTAGACACCTGAAGAAGCTTAACTAAAAAGCCCATCACCAGGATGGGTTTCTCCTTTTGGAGTTGTTTCCAGTGAGGTTCCAGAGATCTCCAAACATTACTGGATATTGCACTGGTCTTGATTACATTCTAGAACTTCATGTAAGATCCTACTGCTGAAAACTTAAGTAGAAGTTTCTGGTTGCTTCATGTGATCCAGATTCACATGTTTTGTTGAGGCAGGACCTGTCGGAGGACATGTGATGTTTGTATAAATGGGACTAAATGGACAGTGATAGGGCACTTGCATAGCTAGCTGTACAACTCTTCATTGGTTTCTCCTGGCATTCCATCTGGTCCTGGTTGCTCCTGCTGATTCATGCCAATTTAGCAGAGGCCTGGCAGTTTCTGGTAGATCATGCTACCATTGCTGATTTGTGTTTGGTGACACTAATCTAAGCCTACAGAAAACTGCATCCAATTTTATCATAGACCATGATGATACCAAGCTGGAACAGACCTGAGAACTTCAGTCCTATTAGCTACCTTCCATAGTATTAAACAGTGCTATGCAAGCTACTAGAGGAGAAAAGTAATCATCAATCCCAGCTATGAACCCTGCAAATGACAAGAATGACTGGTCTAGAAAGACATGTGTGCTGGTGCAATAGTGGCATTAACACCATGGGAGTAACCACCCACTTTATGGTTAGATTTAAGTCATACTCCACAAGATAAAACCCATACTTAGTTTCATTACCAAGTCTGAAACTTATGGCTCAACAGGTCATAGACTCGAGGGAGAACCAATTACTATTATACTGCTATATAAACATACTGTCAAACTTACTCCTAATGATGTATCATTTTATCAACAAATCAACACATCTCTCAACCCTTACCTGAGAAACTTCTATTTGTGACATATTGTGATTAGCACAGTGATCTACAACTAACCAAGATGCAGAGAGTAGGAGAAAGTTTAGGTCTAAGGAAACACACATACTTCACTTCCTAAGGTTCAGAGATCATTGCAATAAAGAGGTGGAACAGGGTAAGGAGCCAGAGATACAGATAACTACAAGGAAACATTATCTTCTAGATACAGACACAGAGGGCAGCTACACATATGACACACGGTGGTCAAAATATCACATACAAAATCTGTGCAAGCCCAAGACAGAATGAATCCCAGAAAAGAGAGGGAGAAGGGCACACAATCCCACCCCTAGCTACAGAGTTACTAACAACTATTAGCTGCTGGCAGCAGGGTGGGTGGGGGTGTGCAGGGACAAACAGCTTTCTCTAAGAGTATAGCCCAGCCTCTAGCAAGCTGACCATGCCACAGTAGAAGGCCACACATTTAAAAATATTTGGACAGCATAAATTGGTATTGAAGAATTTTTAAGTAATATAAAGTTGGGTACATAGGGAGAAGGGTTGATCTAGGAAGAGTTGGGGAAGGAGGTGTGAATATGATCAAAATATGTTGTATGAAACTCTCAAAGAACTAAAAAAAAAAGTTGAGGTGTCTATCTGAACACAAGTCTTGCATTAGTAGACAATGCTAACGCAGGATTTATTAAATGAAAATTTCAGTGCCAGGCATGGGCCACCACCTTGAGTGTGTGGCCAGAGAGGTCCTAGAGGTCTTCAAAACAATACAAGCTATTGCCATTACTCTTGGTTGCCAACCACACTTAGATAGTAAGACCCTATTACTAAAGATATAACACACTTTGGTTGCAAGAAATAGAGAAATCAATTTAAAATTGACCTGAAAACTTCCTTCCTGATGGCTAGTTTTCATATTGCAGAAGGTGTTATGTAGTCTACTGTGGAGGAAAGTGGTATTACTCAGCAGTGAACCCTAAATGCTGCAATACTGACCTGCTGGGCAATACGTACTCACTGGTACAACAGTGATGTAAAGGTTACAGGGATAACCAACTACTTTCTGGTTAGATTTGAGGTCTGTTCTACAGAAGTGAATTCACGGTTAGTACTACAAACCTGGTCAAAAGGTCATGCTCCAGTAGCTCTGTCTCTAGCTGAGAACCTACTACTTTTGTTTTGCTAAATAAACATATCATCAAACCACATTTTAAAAAATTGTGTTTATGCCCACATAGTAGTGATGCTGTCAGTTTTGTTCAGAAAAGTATCTTTTCAAGCCAAATGT
>JADRCD010000037.1:0-12696 GCA_019843815.1 Montemys delectorum
CAGATAATTTGTAGCAACTTGGATTTAATAAAGCAAATGTAAGATTGTTTGTATAACAAATGTAAAAGTTAAAACATTTGGATGACTAAGAGAAAACAAACATTAACGGTCCTATGCTAAAGGTATTACTAAAAACTTCAAGATGGTGCCCACAAAGCAATAATCAAGCTGTATGCTTAGCTTATGAATACCATAGGGCAGGTGCCCATGTAGCTTTTGAAAAATGGAGAACCTCAGAGGAATTGCCTGAAATTATACTCCCCTTTTGCAACTGGGGAAAAGTACCAAGTTTATTTTCATACTAATTCAACTCAGTACCAGGGGATGAGCCCCCTTGGGGTTTTTATGACTACAGGTCTGTCTCATTAAAACAACAG
Source organism: Montemys delectorum (assembly GCA_019843815.1). Classification (NCBI taxonomy): domain Eukaryota; kingdom Metazoa; phylum Chordata; class Mammalia; order Rodentia; family Muridae; genus Montemys; species Montemys delectorum. The sequence goes on from JADRCD010000037.1 coordinate 378, forward strand.
CAGAATTGCTGATGGAAAAGGGGATAGTGGAGATGAAATGTGAACCAGAACTACAACATGAACTGTCACTTCGAATATTTTATGACTTGTGAAATTTGTGTACACAAACCTTAGAATCTTTGTCACTGAGGTCTGAAAAATCAGCCAGGTAAGAGAATGCATTTAGCTTAAACTTGGAAATATTTTATACTTTCTGGTCTTTACGGAGTAGTCTGTTTGCAACATCAAACATCAAAAGTTCTGAGGGTTCAGAGATGGACTCCTCACCGGATGTGAGGATTGTGAAAGCTGTTTGGCTTCTGTGTTATATTACCACATCTCATCTCAATTCTCATTATCGCAGTCACTTCAAAACTCTCTGAAAGCTCCAAATATTTAGAGTGCTGAGTAGAATTAATATCACTGATATTTCCAATCCCTATTTTCCTTTAAAATTTGGTAAATGCATCATATATATATATATATATATATATACATACATATATATAATATGTATATATTTTAAAACTGCTTTGTTTTCTTGCCCAAAGATTCATAAATTAACTGTATCAAAGATGTTGAATTTTTAACAAGAAAGTCTGTTCTGTTTACAAACAGAGAAATTCTGCATGATTGTTAAAGAAACCCCCGAGTTGTTTGAAGGCAATCTTCCACAGAAGAACCCTCGTGATTACATAATTTCTCTGTCTGTCTTCCATATAAAGCTTAGAATTGTTTAGAACCCATACAAGTTTTTTCAGTACAGCATTTTTTTTTAAAGATGGTCAAATTGTTTTCTTAAATCAGTGACAACTCACACTAGAGTAGTTCCTCTCTTGTAGGACTCTCCCTCGAGTCAGCCTTTGTCTAACTCTAGGGAAGTCTGAGGCGTTCTCTCAGGGACTTCCACCAGCATGTGCTCTCCACACACTGACTTTCATTCTTCTCTCGTGTACACAGAGTGAATACAGTGCATCTTTAAATGAAAGGAATACAGTGCATCTTTAAATGAAAGGAACCAGAAGAACTATTTCTCACAGCTATGTCTGCTCCTACCAGTGTATCTCAGGGAGGATTTTCAGGTATTTTCCTAATATTGAGGATAAAGGCAATTTTAAAAGTTACGTTCCTTTTAGTATGTTTTGAGTGTACAATTAAATAGGAAACCTTTTCTAAACAACACAGTCCTCAAAGTCTTTAACATTCATTAAAAGCATTTCTATTTTGATTATTCAAGTAAAATGAAAAATACTCACTTATTTAGGAGAAAACAAGGTTTCATTTGACAAGATAAATGCCAGGAATTAATTTCATAGAGAGGAAAGATTCTAAAATGAGGAAGAGTTGAACCATCCTGGAAACATTAGAGTAGGATGATTTAAAACAGCTTGATTTATGGGATGATAAAACACAAGAGAGTTACTATGGTCCCATTATTAGTGCTAGAAGAGAGGCAAGTAAACCTCCTCAATATTTGAAGAACAAGTTTCATTAGGTAACAGAGAAGCCAGGATTTCAAAGAGACTTAAGCCATTTCTAAAGAAATGAAGGAAGAGACTACTGAGTCCACAGAGCAGAGAATTTCTTAATACAATACTCTGGGAAGTGCAAAAGGATTTCTCTAGTCTTAGCCTAACCAGGAGAACAGAAATGATGTAAAGTATAATTTATAATGCAAAAAGTATCTTGGGTGAGCATGGCTGTATGACTACTACCCCAAAACTCTAGAAATTGAGGGAGGGATGTTTGAGTCACGGTAGGTATTTTTGGAGACTTATTTTTATCTAATTTTGTATCTATTTTTAAAGTTCTCAATGGTTCATATTAATGGAAGACACAGTAAGCCCATCATTTGGTACTTTACTGTAAAGTGTTATGCACACATCTGGTCAGGCTAATGAGCTTAATGTGGTCATGTTATTTTTTTTTTAATCTCATCTGGCTCAATAATGAATAAGAAACCAATCAATGCAAGTATGTTTCTATGCCTTATCCACTAGTAAGATGAGGTAGAGTTGCTATGTTATGATAAAGCTGTCTGTACTTTCTATCAACTCTGTGATTGAGACAAATTCATTCCTGCCTATTTTTTCATGTTTAAACCCTTCAAGAATATTTCTACTTCTCAGGGACTCTCTGCCTGGTGGGATATTTTAAAAGATGCTCCCTGTCAGAGACAACTAAAGAGATGAAAAGACAATTAGATCAAAATATAAAAACAGTTAGATAAAATGGAGGATTATACCTGAATTTAGACATAATATTTAATGGTCTGTTAGGTACATACATAAAATCTTCAATAGAACTTTGCTGGATTATAGAAAACTACTTAAAAACTATGTTCGGGTTGCCAAAAATAATTATTGACTAGAAAGACTGGTGGACTCCACAAACTATCCTATCTTTTCTTTTTAAGTGTTACTGAATCAAACATTAGTCATTGAATTTCTCCTCCTGGGGGTGACAGACATACAAGAACTGAACCCTATTCTCTTTGTCATGGTCCTTGCCATGTACTTTGTCAATGTGTTTGGGAATGGAGCCATCATGATGATCGTCATCTTGGATCCAAGACTCTACTCACCTATGTATTTCTTCCTGGGAAACCTAGCATGTCTAGATATCTGTTTCTCCACTGTAACAGTGCCAAAGATGCTGCAGAACCTCCTCTCCACAAGCAAAGCAATTTCCTTCTTGGGATGCATAACTCAGCTTCATTTCTTCCACTTTCTGGGATGTACAGAGGCCCTGCTGTTGACAGTCATGGCATTTGACCGCTTTGTGGCTATCTGCAGACCACTCCACTACACTTCCATCATGAATCGTCAAGTCTGCATCCAGGTGGCTGCTACCATGTGGGCCATGCCTTTTCTTCATGCTCTGCTTCACTCCATAATGACATCTCGATTGAACTTTTGTGGTTCCAACTATATCCATCATTTCTTCTGTGATGTTAAGCCATTATTGGAGTTGGCCTGTGGAAACACTGAACTCAACAGGTGGCTGCTCAATACTCTTGCAGGAACCATTGGCATTGGTCTCTTCTTCCTGACATTTCTCTCCTATTTCTACATTGTCACCTATCTCTTTCTCAAGACCCGTTCCTGCAGCATGCTGCACAAAGCACTCTCCACTTGTGCCTCTCACTTCACGGTTGTCATTATTTTCTATGCTCCTGTTCTCTTCATCTATATCAATCCTGATTCAGGGAGCTCCCTGGAAAAGGACAGGATCATTGCTGTCATGTACACTGTGGTCACTCCTGCACTCAATCCACTTATCTATACTCTGAGAAACAAGGAAGTGAGGGGTGCTCTGAATAGGAAAATCAGAATATTGCTTTGACTTGAAGAAATCCAGTAAGTTATTCTGAAATATTAAATCACAAGCAAATATTGTGAATCTGAAAGTGTGAAGTTTTTGATTCTGCAATGATTTATGATATGTATAACAAAGATGACCAGGTAAGAGAATAAATATATTTGAAAATGAGGCTCAATTGTGTTTAATTGCAATCTATATTTAAAAGGGAAATTAGAACAAACTAGGTACACGTTATAAAATGTCAACTTTGAATATTTTGGGAGATAAGCATTTGATGAAACTGACTAGGTATCCTTTCATATATGTTTGCATGTTAAATGAAGTATGAACATTGCTGGGAGCAGATAAAAGGAAATTTTCTTTTTTATTTTAGTCTGTATTTTACCTAACCTGACCAATTCCCTCTCTAAGTAACAATAGATCCCAAAAGCGTACCTGTTACCAATACCCCTGCAAGCAACAATGATTATGCAAAATATAATGCCCCTAACAATGTTTGAAGAAATGAATTTGATTTTGGGGGGAGAAAAACCTATTTATCTTCAATGTCCGCTGACAATGATGGGACACTTCACATAGTCCCTAATCCCCCAGTTCTGATTTGTAAAAATTATCACTGTAATAAACATGGCTCATCTGCTTCTACATTTTATTCTTATAAGTTCTGCTTCATCCTCTATTTGGGGCTGCCAGAAGAAACAAAGTCCCTGGGTCCTTGACTGGTGGCCCTGATTGTTCGGTGACTCTGCTTATGTGGTGGGAAGAATAATGGCTTTTGCTGTTTCATAAGCCTATTGGTGTATTTTCTCCCCTTCCTCTTGGCACACAGCAAATAAAGGCATAACAAAAATATGCCTGTATTTTTCATGTTTTGGGTGTCAACTTGAGATAAGTTGGAGTTATCATAGAGAAAGGAGACCCCCTTGAGAAAATGCCTCTGGGAATCCAGCTGTCAGGCATTTTCTTAATTAGTGATAAAAGTAGAAGGGCCCAGCCCATTGTGGGTGGTGCAATCCCTGGGCTGTTAGTTTTGGGAAAGCAAGGAGAGCAATCCAGGGGAAGCAAGCCAGTAAGCAGCATTCCTCCATGGCTTCTGTATCCACTCCTGCCTCCAAGTTCCTACCTTGTATGAGTTCCTGTTCTGACTTCCTTTGGTGATGAACAACAATTTGGAAGTGTAAGCTACATAAACCTTTTCCCCCACTTCCTGGGTAAGACATTCCTCTACACTGGGGCGTAGAACCTTCACAGGGCCAAGGTCCTCTCCTCCCATTGATGACCGACTTGGCCATCCTCTGCTATACACATGCTGCTGGAGCCATGAGCCCCCCCCCCCGCCATGTGTACTCTTTGGTTGGAGTTTTAGTCCCTGGGAGCTCTGAGGGTACTAGTTAGTTCATATTGTTGTTTGTGCTAAGGGACTGCAAACCCTTCAGCTCCTTGGGTCCTTTCTCTAGCTCCTTCACTGGGGACCCTGTACTCAGTCCAATGGATGGCTGTAAGCCTCTACTTCTGTATTAGTCAGGTACTGTCAGAGCCTCTCAGGAGACAGATATATCAGGCCTCTGTCATCCACAATAGTGTCTAGATTTGATGATTGAATATGGGTAGGATTCCCAGGTGAAGCAGTCTCTGGATTGTCCTTCCTTCAGTCTCTGCTCCATAGTTTGTCTCTGAAAATCCTTCCATGGATATTTTGTTTCCCCTTTTAAGAAAGATCTGTTTGACAAAAACCTCAAGTCTCTGAAGAAGGAAATTGAAGAAGATCTCAGAAGATGGAAAGATCTCCCATGCTCGTGGATTGGCAGGATTAATATAGTAAAAATGTCCATCTTGCCGAAAGCAATCTACAGATTCAATGCAATCCCAATCAAAATTCCAACTCAATTCTTCACAGACTTAGAAAGAGCAATTTGCAAATTCATCTGGAATAACAAAAGACCCAGGATAGCCAAAACTATTCTCAACAATAAAGGAACCTCTGGTGGAATCACCTTTCCAGACCTTAAGCTGTACTACAAAGCAATTGTGATAAAAAAAAAAAAAAACAAAACTGCATGGTATTGGTACAGTGACAGGCAGGTAGATCAATGGAATAGAATTGAAGACCCAGAAATAAACCCACAAACCTATTGCCACTTGATCTTTGACAAAGGAGTTAAAACCATCCAGTGGAAAAAAGACAGTATTTTCAACAAATGGTGCTGGCTCAACTGGCGGTTAGCATGTAGAAGAAGGCAAATTGATCCATTCTTATCTCCTTGTACAAAGCTCAAGTCCAAGTGGATCAGGGACCTCCACATCAAACCAAATACACTCAAACTAATAGAAAAAAAAAGTGGGGAAAAGCCTCTAGCACATAGGCACAGGGGAAAATTTCCTGAACAGAACACCAATAGCTTATGCTCTAAGATCAAGAATCGACAAATGGGACTTCATAAAATTGCAAAGCTTCTGTAAGGCAAAAGACACTGTCAATAGGACAAAATGACAAGCAACAATTGGGAAAAGATCTTTATCAATCCTATATCTGATAGAGGGCTAATATCCAATATATACAAAGAATTTGAGAAAGATTTCAGAGAAACAAATAACCCTATTGAAAAATGGGGTACAGAGCTAAACAAAGAATTCTCAACTGACAAATACCAAATGGCTGAGAATCACCTAAAGAAATGTTCAACATCCTTAGTCATCAGGGAAATGCAAATCAAAACAATCCTGAGATTCCACCTCACACCAGTCAGAATGGCTAGGATAAAAAACTCAGGTGACAGCAGATGCTGGAGAGGTTGTGGAGAAAGAGGAACACTCCTTCATTGCTGGTGGAATTGCAAGCTGGTACAACCACTCTGGAAATCAGTTTGGCAGTTCCTCTGGAAATTGGAGCAGAGGTCCCAGCTATACCACCCCTGGGCATATACCCAGAAGATGTTCCAACATGTAATAAGGACACATGTACCACTATGTTCATAGTCTTATTTATAATAGCCAGAAACTGGAAACAACCCAGATGTCTCTCAACAGAGGAATGGATACAGAAAATGTGGTACATCTACACAATGGAGTACTACTCAGCTATTAAAAACAATGAATTTATGAAATTCTTAGGGAAATGGATGGACCCGGAGAATATCATCCTGAGTGAGATAACCCAATCACAAAAGAACACACATGGTATGCATTCTCTGATAAGTGGATATTAGCCTAGAAGATGGGAATTCACAAAGTACAACCCACAAACCACAAGAAACTCAAGAAGAAGGAAGACCAAAGTGTGGATACTTCATTCTTCCTCCAGTTAATTTTTAAAAATGCGTTCTTGCTCCAGGGGCGAATGCCTTCTCTTGAATTAAATATTGGAAAAAAATCCTGGCGGCCTGTTCTTAACCTGCCTCGGGCCAGCCCCAGCTGTTCTTCTTCCTTGTTGGTTCCTCTTGAGGCAGTGATGGGGGAAGAACGTTGCGGGGCGGCAAGGGGGGTTGCAAAACTTGGTCTTACGACGAGATATTTAGAGTTGCTGTTTCATAATAAAACATCTACCTATCTTAAGTCTAAGTCACTTTGCTGCTGTGGCTGACTTGCCTGAGTTCTCCTGAGGCAAGAAGCTGCAGTCCCTGGAGTTAAGCAACTCTCCATAAAACAGGGATTTAAGTAAAGGATGAATTGCTAGAGCATATTCTCTCTTAACCCAAACCCTCTAGCTTGTCAGGCTAGTGGGAAGTTTGAAGCAATAAACTTCTATTGAAACAGGAGAAGAGAGTCATGTTGCAGAAGGGAAAAAAAAACTTTTATACAAGCAAATATGGATTAAACTCACATAAATCCGTGTACAGATTCATGCATACACATTTATGTATTTCCACTTTAACAACATGGGCCCAGCTTACGTACTTATCTTAATAACATACATACACACAAATTCATACTTACATATGTATATGGGGCAAAAGACCAAGAGCCAGTGCAGAAGGGACTCACTCATTCTGGATGAAAAATGAGCTGCAATCTTTTTATTGCATAGAGAAAGAAAAAACTTCTACCCTTTTGTTGCTAAATGAATTAAACTCAACTCTGTAAGAAAAAAAAGAAAGCTTTGTTCTCTTTAGTAAGACTAAGCCTGCCATGCTTTTTTTTTTTCCTTTTTAAAAGACCTGTTCTGTCTCATGGTAAGGAGAAGCCTGTCTGCTCCTTCTGCCCTCTCTGCAGCTTCCTTTTCCCTCTACGTTCTGTATATTGCTCTTAATTTTTATGTTGCCTTATACTTTCCAAGTTATTCCACTTTGAATTCTCCTTCTAATCTTGCTCTCTCTTCTCGCTCTTATGTCACAATGTCCTTGCTCCCAACGCCTTACTCAAAAAAACATTTACTCCCCTTGCTATGTTCCCAGTGCTATCTCTTCAATGCTATAACTTCCAGTGTTATGCCTATCAACGTAATCTTTCCTAGTCTTTTGTACCTCTTCTAGGATACTAGATCACATGGTTTTTCCAAGCACACCTCCCTTTTTATACAAAAGTTTACTAGCTATTCAAACATAAATTCAAATAATAAATTGATTAAGACATTTACAACACAATGCTTTTACATGCATATCTATTAAGAGTAATTATCTGGCTAAGGATTCAACATCTGTCACTAGCTCTATAGGTTTCTGGAGAGTTAAAGACCATAGGTAAGTTATCATTGAAGTTTTGTACAGATAAACCCAGTCAATAGTTTTCTTCTGTCTTTGCACCTATGGTAAATACTCAGTTCCCCTTTTATGACCTTTAGTTAGTGGTTTTACAACCTCTTGGAATGTGCGGTAAGTTGTAGATGCCTGCTTGCTGCTCAGAAGCAATTAATTGGTGACACTTGAAGACTGGCAGAGTTCTCAAATGCGGTTTTGACATCAGAAAGGACTTAATAGCATTTGTATTATAAAAGAGCTTAATAATTACTAATATATAATTTTAGGAATGCTTATAGGATCATCGTTTAGAATTAAGAAGCCATCAGTTTGTGTATATAGCATCAATACAAGACAGTATAACTTCATTGTTCTGCTAGCACCTAGTGATTGTTATACATATTTGATAATAGCAGGAAATCATGTTAGTATCAGGAATATTTCCTAAAATGAAATTCTCCTCTGCCTTGGCTAAAGAAGGAAGGAACTCCAGCATTAACTTTGACAGTCCAAGACAGAACCATCTCAGGAAGATCACCTGCTAGTTTTTAACTTCTTCTTGATGGCTTCTGGCACCGATATCCATATGTTTAATCCACCTCCCACTGAGTATCCAGTTATCACTTACTAAATTCTATATCTTAACCTGACTGCCCTGGACCCAGTTGTGCAGTCCTCCGGTCCACACTCTTCTGGCTCCTACATGGTGGCTATGTCTCCCTGCTCTCCAGTCTTCTCAGGCATATAGCATCTCATTTCCTGTACACTTTCCCAGCATGGAGGACCCACTTATTTCTCCTCTCCTCACAGTTCCAAGCCAGGGAAAATCCTAGGGTCCCACCTCTGTCTGTCTTGCCCTTGGCTGCCAACAACTTTATTTACCATTCAAAACCAATTGCAGGAAGGGTCCGTCAGTGTCTTACATGAAGACATGCTGACTCTCATGAAAACAATGTTGGGGGACCCAACTAACATAAGAATACAAGCAGCATTAGATCAAACCCAATATATATATATAATGTGTGTGTGTTTGAGGACAAAAGCTGGAACTGAAAATTTGAACAGAGTGTTTTGTTCACAGATATTTGAAGCATGAAAGTGGAAATAGAAGAGAGGTTCAAAAATGAATTTAAAAGAGATTTAAAACCACACAGAAACCAGATTAGGAGACTAAGGATGAGTCAGAGAGATCACTAGAAACCAGGAGAATCTTGTATGTACCTTGAAAGTTGGACAAACAAAAAGTTTGAAGTAAAAACTAAGAATTTTCAACTAAGCTGTGCTTTTGAGGAATCAAGTAATAAATTAATGACTGAAATTGAAATTTGACATTCGTGAGAGTTATGTGAAATGCAAGCATAAGCGCTTACTTTAAGAAGGTTCAAGAAAGCACAAAATTAAAGCTTTTGGACTTGAAAGTAACTAGGAATTGAGACGGGAGCAGATGCATCATAAGAAATAGAAAATGAGGCAATAGCGCTACAAGCTAAGGGATCATCACATGTTACTAGGCAGTCCATCTGAAGCTAAGTCTTTAGGTGCAAACAGATGCTGTTTTCAGATAACTTCAGTACTAGGTCTCAGTGCTCTGAAATACAATATGATCTATATATTTTATAGGTAAATAGCTTTATGATGAATACAATTGCAGTGAGAATGTTTAACGTGGGGATTGACAGCATGAGAGGCATGTCAATACCTGATATAGGGAAGGATTATCTCTACGATAATAGATGTAACTTTGTATGAAAACCACCCCCTAGTTCCTAGTACAAAGAGAAATGGTACAGATGAAAAAGCGATACTGCAGATATGATTGACAGAAGAGTCTGGGGTTTTTTGGGGGGGGTGTTGTTTGTTTTTATTTTTGTTTTTTGTTTTTTGTTTTGTTTTCAGTGCAGTTAATTTGCTGTATCAGTTGTTGGAATCACAGATTCTCATATGTCACCCCAGTCTCTTAAGTCAGAATCTCTGTGATGGAGTGTGACACCTGTGACTTTACAGCATCTCCAGGTGAGTGTGCAGTGTGACACCTGTGACTTAACAGCATCTCCAGGTAAATGTGCAGTGTGACACCTGTGTGACATCTGTGACTTTACAGCATCTCCAGGTGAGTGTGCAGTGTGACACCTGTGACTTTACAGCATCTCCAGGTGAGTGTGCAGTGTGACATCTGTGACTTTACAGCATCTCCAGGTAAGTGTGCAGTGTGACACCTGTCACTTAATAGCATCTCCAGTGACTGTCAGTTTTGTAGAATTTTGAAGTTCTCTGTTCTCATATTCATGGAAAAATGCATGTCTCCTTATTCTAAAACAAATATTGAGCAGCCAGAAGTACATGAACATATAAATGAAAAAAGAAAAGACCAAAAAGGGATATAGTGGTCATACCTACATGGTGCTTATGTCTTTTACATATAGCCCATCATTTACAATTAGTGGAACATGACATAGCCTTTTTTTGTAGAGCTATGATCAACATAGTTTACACTGTTAAATTAATATTTTTAAAGGGATGCACAGAAAAAAAAAACCTAAAAATCTGAGTCATGATAGTAAAATGTCTGTAGCATTTTAACAATGTATTTAGATAGGGATTGGATAGTGTAAGAAATAGATAGTACATTATACACCTTATACATGTTTTGGAATATCACAATACACTTCATAAATATGAAGAATTATTGCAAATTAACAGATTAAAATTTTAAAGCACAGGACTGTGGGCTAAAAAGTGTATTTAACAAAACAAGTTCATGTGTGTGTGTGTGTGTGTCTACTGAATGGACTTTTGGTGCATATAAAAATTAGCTTTTGTACATTGCTTTAATTCAGTAATAATTTTAGTTTCTGTTATTGGAATGGGTGATAATAAATATAGAATCTAAAATTGATTACATGGAGTGAAAGTCAGTTAAAATTACTGAATTGATTTTTAGCATGATAATGGATTAGTGGTACTGCCTTTACAAATTTACCTCACCAAGTGGATTAGATTTGTAAGTGACATGAATTATAATCTTAGGAATGATTGTCCTTATGCTTTATCCTGCTCTCACAGATTAAATAGGAATGTGTCTATCTTCACTACAATGACTGAATTTCTTCTCATAGGGTTTTCCAGAAAGCCAGAGGTAGAAGTAATTTTCTCAGCTTTAGACTTGGTGGTATTAATTGGTAATATCTCCATTATTGCTGTTACTTCTCTGACTATTGTTTCTGTTCACTTATGCATTTCCCCTTCACACACCTCTTCTGTTTGGATGTCTGCTACATTTCTGTGAAGGTGCCAAAGTCCATCTGTAGTTCATTCATGCACAGTGCCTACATTTCCCCACAGATTGCATACTGTAGGTTTTTTCATTCAAAATATGTAGTTATATTGCCATGGGAATACTCACAGTCATATCCTAAGACTATTTTGTGGTTGTGTGCTACAAGGACATCGTGAGTGTCAGCACGTGTATGCATGGGGTGTTAGCTGTCTTGGCCAGTGTCATGTGGAATGATCTTTGTAGTTATGCACATAGTTGTGACTTCTCCATCTGCTTTGGTGGACCAGGATCATTCACAAGTTCTGTGACTTCCTCTAGGACTTGAAACTCCCATGTTCCAATGATGAAGCCGGTGAGCTTGGATCACTGGCTTCTTCCTCTGTCTGGCCCTATTCTGCTTCATCTCAATTTGTTTTGTCTATGTGCATGTATTCTCTGCTGTGCTAAGGATGCCATCTTTGGAGGGCAGAACTTGTCTATGTCACATATCTGAAGGCATTTTGTTTTTTTCCCTACTGGTGTCTTTGACTTTCTAAACCCACATTCAGAATTTCCAATGTTATTAGCCTTTATTTCTTAGTTTTTCATACTTTTCTTCCTCAACACTCAATCCAGAAATGTACAGGCTGAGAAATGAGGACATAGATGCAGCCCCAAGGAAGACTTTTTCAATGAAAAACTCATCTCTTTTTATATCCATTATTTCCTCTTTGGGAGCCACATCAATAAGTATTGGAAAAAACAACAGAGTCAGAGAATCAATTAAAGCTAGAGCAGGGCTAGTCAGATGGCTTAGTGGGTAAAGAAACTTACAACCAGGCTTGGCAAGCTAAGTTAAAGCCCTGAGACCCACATGATGGTAGAAAAGAACCATCTCTTGAATCTTGTCCCCTGATCTACATATGTTTTATCTCATGTGTACCCTAATACATACATATATATGTAGACATGCACAACAGATAGATTTAATAAAATATAAACAAAAACCAAACATTGTTTTGTAAGTAGATGCTTTAAATGATAAAAAGAGGGAGATTAGAGTTACATTTGTGTAGTCTTGAAAAAA
>JADRCD010000038.1:0-19632 GCA_019843815.1 Montemys delectorum
GGAGATACTGGAGCACACCTACCTGAGAGTTAGTTTTCAGGCAGACACAGTGAACTGAAGTAGGCATATACACCCAAGAGAAACTTATTTATTTATTTGTTTGTTTGTTTGTTTGTTTGTTTGTTTTAGGCAGGGTTTCTCTATGTAGCCCTGGCTGTCCTGGAACTCACTCTGTAGACCAGGTGGGCCTCGATCTCAGAAATCTGCCTGCCTCTGCCTCCCAAGTGCTGGGATTAAAGGCATGCCCTACCACCATCCTGTAAGAGAGTCTGTGTTCACTTCCCAGTATCCCCATGCTCCTACCACCATATCTACACAGGAAAAGTACAGCCAGATGGGATCTCCTGACAACTTGCTTATGCTCCAGGCTGTGGATGATTAGCACAAAAGCCACCTGCAACCCAAACAGGAGCACAGAAGCCATGGGTCTTTCTACACTCAGACCCTCCTTGTGAATAAGAGAATAGGAGAGCTCTGCAGTATTCTCAATCTAACAGCAGAGGGAGCCAAACATACCAAGGGCTCTGGATCAGGTAATACAATGATAATAAAGATAGATATATAGCCTTTTGATACTTAAAGATGAGAAAAACAATAAATACCTTTATGGTTTTATGGGATGATAGTTTGAATTGTTTGACAGGGGTGGATTTAAAGGAAATAGACACCTTATTATTTACTGGTACTGCAATATTTATTTTCTTGATTTACTCTATCTTCTCAAAAGACAAGGCCCTAGATAAAAAGTCCTTGCCTTAGAAAACAGATTACAAGTAACAGTAAATGTTCAGGATTTTATTGGTCCAAAATAAGTAACATAAAGAGGAGAGTAATGGAGACAGAAGTTAGAAGAGATGATAGAACAGGAATTTCAGAAGTTCATAGATAAAATCTGAGCAACAGAGATTAAGGCTTGGAAACGTGGCATAAAGGAAACACTAGTACTTTATTGGTTAAAATGAGCAACAGTAAGAGGGGAATAAATGTGGAGACAGGATCTGGAAGAGATGCTAGAAAAAAGAATTTGACAATTCACAGCTCAGACTGAACATCAAGAAGATACAGATAAAATTTGGAAGTATAGTCTAAAGGATAATTTACTAAAGCTAGTAAATCAATGTAAGGTAGATGCTGCAATATCAAAGTCACAAAATACAGAAAAGCTACGATTATGGAAGCAGTGCTTAGAAGAGAAGATTCAGGAGTTTAGAGAGCAGCATGAACAATAGAAAAAGTAATTTAGGACTTAGCAATGTTACCTAGAGAAAACACTTGAATTGAAGACACAGGAAATATAGGTCAAAATAAGAGACAGCAAGATGACAATGAATGTGTGAGTCAGGAGCTGGAAAAGTTGCTAGAACAAAATATACAACCACTCACAGATCAAACTGAGCAGAAAAGAGAAATGAGGATTGGAAGCAAGACTTGGAGAATAAACATTTAAAATTAATCAATCAATATATAATGGACAGCAAATTATCAGAATTTCTATGTAACGGAATACTCAAAATCTGGAGTCAGAACCTTGAACAGAGAATGACAAGGAACTCAAGGAACAGGAGGAGTGACAAAAGTAGAGATATGAATCATAGACACAGACCTTAGGGAGGAATTTAAAATTTCAATTAAGGAAAAGTCTGAGCTAGAGACAAATGATAAAATTAGAGTAAGCTAACCAAAAGTTATTAGAAAAAGCCTTTATTTTATCTGCTTATTATACAAGAAAGACGTCCAGATGATGATTATCCACAGGGTTATCAGGAATTTGAATGACAACCCATGGATGTGTTAAAACTGAGGGAAGTGTAACTAATTTTGGAGTGCATTCTCCATTTGTAAAACAAATCCTGACTTATTGGACTATTAAAAATAGAACAATCCCATAAGAGTGGGAAGACATGGCAAGAGCTATACCAGAACCACCTGTATATTTACAATGATTCTCATGGTGAAGAAACAAGACAAAGGAGACTGCAGAATTAAATAGTGCCAGGCATAGAAAGATTTCCACCGATCAGTTGCTTGGTGAAGGTTGCTTTTCTGAGGTAGAGATGCAGGCAGTATATTGCCATGGAGACCTTGTGTGACAGCAGTATTGGGGCGAAACCTTCAAGGATAGGCAGTCTCCTGCCCCTGCATTGTCTCTTGGCATCCCCTAACTCAGAGGTAGCCCAGATATCTCCTCGTACTCACGTGCTAGGTGCCCACCAAGATATAATTTATTAATGGCTAGACAAAATAGGACATGGCTCTCTGACCTTACCAATGTTCCAACATTTTAGCCAAACCCTGGTTTAGAATGTTACCCACCCAGACTAATTGCCTCTGGCATTGTTAGGGAAATAAGGAAGAGAATAGGGCATTGAAGCTTACAGCATGGGAGACATATCCCTGGGCAAGGTCAAGTAGAATCTTCATTCTCTGTCAAGGACTGCAGCTGAACCACTCCTAGGGATTAACAAGAGACTTGTCTCTACTAGCCCAAAAGACTAGCATAGTGGGCAGTTTTACCTAGGATGGGTGGGACCCTGAGCTGAGAGAGTGTTTGAGAGACAGTGTGCAGCAGTCAGCATTCCAGATAGAGGAGTCTGCATTGAACATTTGGACTCGCTCACACTCTGACTAGAACTAAAACTTAGATGGACTAGGACTTAGATTCATATAGTCTGCAGCCCCCTGGGCTCAGAGCACTCGGGCCTGGGGAGTGCAGCACCAGTCGAGATTCAAGAGATTTACCATTTTAGATTTAACATTCTAGATTCAGCATTTGAGATTTGAGCCTCTACCCTTTTGGCTGGCGCACCCACAGTCCCCTGAGACTATGGGTGGGCCCATGGGGCCCGAGCATGTTTGGAGCCTGGGGGTGCTATACCAGCCCAGTGGAGATGGCTGTTGTTTTTAGACCCAGTGTATTTTAGATGGCCTCAGATATACCTCAACTGCCGAGCTGCCAGATATTTCATATCTCTTTTATAATGATTGTAAGAGTCCCATGCATTTTTTAAGAAATACATTCAGATCCTACACTTCTTGTGTTGAGTCTGTCTGTCCGATCCAGCTGAATCCCATGCACATCAGGGTTCCCCCCCCCCAAAGAAAACCTGTCTGTAGAGATGCAGGCTGTATATGATGAAGAGACTCTGAACAGTGTGAGAGGTGTCCAGATGATAAGTATGCCAACTTAGAGAAAACCCACTGCCTTCAAAGAGCTGTGACATTTCTGGCTTATGAAGATCCACTGGGAATGGCTCTAGGCTCCATTGCCCTCTCATTCTCAGCTATCACAATTCTAGTACTATTCACTTTTGTCAAGTACAAGGACACTCCCATTGTGAAGGCCAATAACCACATTCTCAGCTACATCCTGCTCATCTCTCTAGTCTTCTGTTTTCTTTGCACATTGCTCTTCATTGGATATCCCAACCAGGCCACCTGCATCCTGCAGCAGACCATATTTGGAGTATTTTTCACAGTGGTTGTTTCTACAAAACAATAACTGTGTTCATGGCTTTCAAACTCATTACTCCAGGGAGAAGGATGAGAGGAATGCTGACATCAGGAGCTCCTAACTTGGTGATTCCCATTTGTACCCTAATCCAACTTGTTGTCTGTGGAATCTGGTTGGGAAATTCTCCTCCCTTTATTGACAGAGATATACAATCTGAACATGGAAAGACTGTCATTATTTGCAACAAAGGCTCAGTCATTGCCTTCCACTTTGTTCTGGGATATTTGGGCTCCTTGGCTCTGGGGAGCTTCACTGTGGCTTTTTTGGCTAGTTACCTTCCTGACAGATTCAATGAAGCCAAGTACCTAACATTCAGCATGCTGGTGTTCTGCAGTGTCTGGATCACCTTCCTCCCTGTGTACCACAGCACCAGGGGGAAGATCATGGTTGTTGTGGAGGTCTTTTCAATCTTGGCTTCCAGTGCAGGGTTGCTAGGTTGTATTTTTGTCCCAAAGTGTTATGTTATTTTACTTAGACCACATTCAAATTTTATACAGAAGTACAAAGATAAATTGAGCTATTGAAACTTTCATAGTATGAAAATGTTAGATGATATACAACCTATTTTTTCTTTGTCATAACAAAAGTAGTACTTAAACTTTTAAACATTTAAATAATATACAAATTTGAACTTACAAATCAGACAGCACTGTCCATTGTGTTACCAATTACCAAAGTTTGGTGGAAAATGGTTTCATTCATAAGTACACAAACCTGAATTTATTGAGAAATGGGAATCTCAATTGAGGAATGTCTACCAGCATTTGACCTGTGGTTTTGTTTAGTGTAAGACATGTACTTAATTAATGATTAATGTAAAGTCATCCAACTGACTGTGGACAGTACCACCTCTAGACGAGTTGTTCTTGGAGCTCTAAGAAAGTGGATGCAGACAAAATGGACATGAAGCGAGTAATCCCCATTATTCCACATGTTTTCATGGAGCGCAAGTATCTAATTTCATATCCCTGGCTTCATTCAATATACCATGACCAAGGTGCATAAGTAAATAAACCCTTTCCTCACATGTTTCTTTTAATCATGGTGTTTATTACAACAACAGAACCTGAGATATCACCTAAATGATATATTGCTTCTTTTAGGATTTGGAATATTATAGATTTCTGATGCAATATAAGACACTTATTTGAAAAGAGAAACAAGAGTTAATATTAGCAGAGTGTGACATACAGTGACAGTATGACATATGACAGCACAGAAGCACTGGACTTTGGAATAGCTATAAAATGTACTACGAATTAAGAATATCAGAAAACCCACAAAGAAGGGAATGTATTATAAATAGGAAAATGTGGTTCAGATTAGCCTGAAATAAAAGGCTCTGTACATTTATGTGAAAAGACACAATTTCATTAATGACTGTGTTTCTTTAAATGAGAAAAATCACTAATGGAAATGTCCATACAAGACCTTCACCACAGTTAGAGCAATGAATTCAATGAACACATAAGTCACTCCAGATGAAGGGTTTCATTATACATTTTATCAAATATGAGTAATAAATATTTTTTCAGTTTAATATTAAACACAAAAATGCACATATATTCATACACATTATGATTTCTTTATATTAAGTATTGAAGTTCAGTGTCATTTAATTGTCAAAGTACTGTTTGCTGATTTATATTTGAAATATTATTTGGTAGTATATTTTTTACATTGTCATTCAATTGCTTTTGTTTATAATTCCTGTCTCCACAACTCCCTTTGTACCACTCATGAACTCATAAAATTCACATGGCCTCTTATTTCATTAATTCTTACTGAATTATATATATATTACTTATATATGTACATATACATATATGTACATATATACATATATATTTCCATATACTTATATATTTTGAAACATAAGCTGTAGGGACTGTATAAAAGTTCATATATTTATGTTTTGATAAGATCACTTAGCAGTAAAATCACTCTTTTATTCTTTATTTTTTATTAGATATTTTCTTTATTTACATGTAAATTTCTCCTTTCCCAGGTCCCCCTCGAAAAACAAACAAACAAACAAACAAACAAACAAACAAAAACAACAAGAACAAACCCCTGTTGCCACCCCCCTCTCCATGCCTGCCACCCCACCCTCTCCCACTTATTGGCCCTGGCATTCCCCTACACTGGGGCACAAAACCTTCACAAGGCCGAGGTCCTTTCCTCCAATACATGATCGAATTTTCGATCCTCTACTATACACATGCTGCCAGAATATTCAGTCCCACCATGTATAGTCCTTGATTGGTGGCTTAGTCCCTGGAAGCTCTGAGGGTACAAGTTAGTTCATATTGTTGTTCTTCCTAAGGGGCTGCAAAAACCTGCAGCTCCATAGATCCTTTCTCTAACTCCTTCATTGGGGACCGTGTACTCAGTTCAATGAATGGCTGTGAGCCTCTACATCTGTGTAAAATAGCTCTTAATGACATTCTACTATACTTAAAATCAGGGTCTTGATCAGTCACCATCAGAGAGCTTTCCTTCTGTAATAGATTGGAACCAATACAAATAACCTTAGTCTGTCGATTTTGAGAATGTAAAAGGATTTGGAACACACATTCATAAATTGGATGTCTCCATAAAATCCCTTGCCTCAGGACTGAGGAAAAACTGTGGAAGTATAGGTAGAAATATTTTCAGCGACAAAGCTATTTTAGAACACTCACCATGGAAAACAGAACTTCAAAAACATGAAAGATAGATGCACATGTAAAATTACAGAGAATGTGGCAGCATGCACAGAGCCTACATGGTTCTGTTTAACATGGGGTCTCAATATTGAGAGGTGAATGCAACTGTACACTCATACCAATCCAGTTAATAGTCATTTACAAAACAACAATATTAATTGTTTTTATAATATAAAATGTTCTATGATATAAAGGATGGCACCATACCTTTTTATCTAGTGCATGAAGTTTTTGAGGATGACATCTTATATGTAGAAATCATTTTCTAGACACATAATTGCCACCAGATGAACTAAAAATGAGACCTTAAACTTCCTGTTTAATTAAAAGTGATTTAACAGATGTACTTTCAGGCATGATTTAAAAGAATTTTTCTTTTCAAGAGATGTACTCAATAATAGGACATTAACAGGGTATTGAAACTACTCTTGAGTGAAAATCTTTTGCCCACAGCAGATGGGAAACACAAAACAAACTCAAAGACATTGTTGGTGGTTCTTTGTCTCATAATACATTTCCAGGACTTTTATATTTGTTATGATTTTGTGTTCATTTTTTTCTTGTGTTTTGTTTTTATTTTGATTTTTGTTTGTTTATTTTTACCTCAAAGTTCATTTTTTTAAGTATATTATGTCACACAGTTTTGTGATTATATGTAAATTCTTTTTCTGGATATGAGTCTGTGTATGTGTAGTTTTCTTACACTTTATCTTTTTTGATCTGTTTATTTTTCATTTTGTCCTATTCTTGTTTGTGTATACAATTAATAATAATAATTCAATAATAATAATTGAGATGTTTAATTCATAACAAGAAAAACAACACAAGGGTATGGATTTGAATGAGTGACATTGTGCAGGAAATTGTGGAAAGAGTTGGGTAAGGAGAGAGGTAATCTGAATATGATGTATGAAAACAATCTATGCTTAATAATAGTAAAAAGAGAGAGAAAAAAAGAGATGTTCATTGTACATTGTTGCACTCCATTCCTGTGATGAATCAAATAAAATGCTCTAGGACGTTAAGGATGACACCATTCTTTGGTATCAATCCCTTCATGAAGTTCTACAGGATGAGATTCTACATGTAGAAACCATTTTCTAGAAACATAATGGCCACCAGATCAATGAAATAATAAGACATTAAAGTTCATGTCTAAGTTATCAATGATTAAACATACTAGCATTCAGGAATGTTTTACAAAAACATCCCTTGTTATTGTAAATTTGTATTTATGATTGAAATACCAAAAGCACCTTTGAAAGAACAAGTAATTGTCACATAGAATGTGGCCATGCTCAATCAAGGAAGCAAAACAAACACACGTGAGGATTTACTTCTAATAGATTCTTGACGCTTCCCTCTAAGTAGTTAGAAATATGTCTGATATTAAAATAGAGGTAACTAGTGAAAATAAAAACGTATCATATAACACATATAAAATAAAAATGCTGTCACAGGGCTTGGTGAAAAATAAAAAATAAAAATTAAAAAAAAGATTTTTGTCAAATGCCATCTTTTCCTTTCTTTAAATATGCACCTTATTTAGTTTTATTTAACACTTTAGTTGGAATTACACCACAGTTACCTTGTCTTTGCCATTTTTTTTTTTTTTGCTATTTTTCTCAATTACCATTTCCTGACCTTCCTGTTCTGTTATAGTCACCAGAAAGATATTAATTTGATATAATGGAGACAATTTTTATACTTTTTTATTATTCATTTTATTTGTTTGCATTTGAAATGATAACCTCCTACCCTGTTTCCCCTCCACACATTCCTGATAACATCTCCTCTCCTCTTTGCCTCCAAACTCTTGCCTACTCCTGCCTCACTGAAGTAACTTTGCCCTACAGAGGGGCATCAAGTGTCCAAAGCATCGAGGACTTTCCCTCCCACTGAAGCTGGATAAAGCCATCCTCTGCTACATATAGAGCTGTAGCAATGGATGTCTCCATGTATGCTCTTTGGTTGGTAATGTAGTATGGGGCAGTGGGAAGTTCTGACAGCCAGGGTCCAGTAGAGCGGCCACTCGAGAACTCCAGAGACTCACTGAGCAAAGTAAATTAATTCACAAAGGATGGTGGAAGTTCAGTGATAGCTCCTGAAACCATGGCTCAGATTTCAGCACAGACCCCTCACAGCTGCCCCTGCAGGAGATGTGTGCTCTATCAGGAAGACACTGCCTCAAACTCCCAGCATTCTAGCTGGACCTTACACACAGTCATCTGACCACAAGTCAGGCATGCCACGCCCCATAAAATAAAAGGGGCAGTTTGCCTCCTCCTCACTCTCTTCCTCTCACTCTCTTGCACTCTTGCTCTTCCTCTTTGTTCCTCTCTTCCTCTTCCTCTTCCCCCCTCTCTCCTCTCTTTCTCTTTGTTCTCTTTTCTGGGTTTCTCCCTCTCCTTCCTTTCTCTCTCTGTCTCCTTCCTCTCTTTTCTTTCTCTCTACTTAACTAGTATATTTCTCCTTCTTACATTAAAATAACTCACTTATACACTGCCTCATTTTTAACTAATGCACCATGAAGCAAAAGGTCAACACCAAGGAACAGAAAGAGACCGGGCTACAGGCCAGATCCCAGCCTATGGAATGCCAGTTTAGTCCCTGGATGCTCTGTGAGGTCTGGTTAGTTGATACTGTTCTTCCTATGGGGTGCTATGCCCTTCGGTCCTTTCTCTATCTCTTCTGATGGGTTCTTGCCTTTCTTTAAGCAGAAAAAAATCTGGATTAAAAGATTTGATATGGATGGGTGGCCCCATCCCTCAATTGGTGACCATGCCTATCTACTGGAAGTGGTCTCTACAGGTCCTATCTCCCCTTTGTTGGATATTTTGGGTAATGTCTTTCCCCTTGGGTTCTGTGAAACTCTCACTTCCTTAGTATCTGGGACTTTCTAGAGGCTAACCCAGTTCCCCATCCTCCAGAGCTACATATTTATTGTATATTTCCTGATCCTCTATACTTCTCTATTCTCATACCTGATTCTGCCCACCCGTTTATTGTGTCTCCCTCCTCATTCCCTTCTAGGTATCCATGAAGCGATATCATTGATTATTTTTTATTTAAAGAAATTCCTAATAGCCTTACATTATGTTAAAAAAAATGTCATTGCTTCAATAAAATAAGTTGAGATTTTGAATCTTTTAGTGTACATTATTCCTTATATGGATATTTTATTAGCTGATCCTTTGGAAGGAGTTTTACTACAAGCCTTGGCTCTTATACAATGAGCTTTATAATTTTGGAGTAGTTCTTGTTCCAGATAAGATTCAAAGGCATTATCTTCTGTCCTCCTCCAAAGGGCTGGCCTCACCTCTCCAGCTGTTCCCTCTGCAGCATTCTAGGCTCAGGTGGATCCACTCCACTGATGCTGCTGTTGTTGGAGATCATCCCATGGCACTGGCATCTCCAGTACACTGGGGTCTTCCCCTCAACTAGGCCTCACCAATAGCCTCTCATAGGCTCTCTTCATGGAGCCAAGCCTCAGCTCCTTTGAATGACTCCTTCATTCCTGGAATGTCAACTAAAACTGAGGCTAAACCTTCACCAATGGCCCCTGGTCCCATGACCCCTGACTCCATCACTCACGACCCTGCCACCCATGACCCCGAAACCTCCATTCCCGCTCAAGAGCTGCCCCTCTGTGCCTCTGCCAGTACCCAACACTGTTGAGGCAGGGGGAGGACTACAGGACACAGAGTGGTGAGTGACACCAAGGAAGCCTGGGCTGCATCCTGTGACATCGTGGGAGACTCCTGAACTTTCCAAGGAATCCCTGTTGTGTGTGATGGGGGGAGGGGTCAAAAACAGGAGTGTCAAGGGGGCAGGGCTGAAGCTGGTGTGGTGAGAACAGTGTTGGGAGTCATATTGGAGTCATGGGTCAGTGTCATAGTGGTTATGTTGGGATCAAAGGTCGAGGTTCATGAGTGATATTGGGTGTAAGGTCAGGATCCAAGTCATAGGTCCGGGGTGATGTAGGTGGTCAATGATTACTGCTTCCAGGGATGGAGATCACCAGGACATCTAGGAGACTCTATGTGACCCAGGGCCAACCTCCAGCTCCGTCTCCTCACCCTGCTCCCTTACAGCTGCTAAGCCTGTGTGTCGACTTGTGACCCAGGGGGAAAAGAGAGGCAGGTTGGTGGGGAGCACTTGGGCACCAATGAGGCAGACCAGAGGGAGGACTGAGCCATGGGAGTGACACTGCATGACCCCACCTGACAACTGATACCATATTGCACTAGCCCAGGACTGCTACTTTATGTTCCTGTCCCAGTTTGGTAGAGGCCACAAGACTTCTGGCTGGTGTGGGTGTGGGGGGCAGGGCCATGAATACCATGCATGGGCTCAGGTTTCTTGGTCATGACCTGAGTGGTGATGGTAAGATAACAGACTGTGTGAACTCATGGTGTCTTAGTAGATGAGGGGGAGGGATGCGCAGTGATTTACAGACCACAGCCATTCAGGCACTCCTGAAAGTGCACTAGAAGGGTACTGAGGGTGTCGAGATATGTTACGTGGGTTCACACACCCTGCTCCCGCCTGAGTGTAAAAATGTCCTTACTAGTCTCATGGTTGGTGGTGGAATCATAGCTGCTTTGGGGCAGGGTGGCAAGAGAGTGACACGAGGGGGTGGGATCACGAGGGGGTGGTATTGCAGTTGCTGTGGGGTGAGGTGAGAGTGATGGGAGGAGGTTCCCCTGTATCACCCTCTTCAAAGGCGTTCAAAGCTTGTGGACACATGTGATGCATAGTCAAATAAATCACCCATGTTTCCATAAGAAATAAACTGGTCCAAATGTATCAGGCAGATACAGAATCTGCCATGACAGTGAAGTTACTCATGGTCACCACCTGGTCTAGCCAATGAGGAACCCCACAAGGGACCTCACAGGAGGCACTGACTGGACGGTGAGTCTTACCCCTCCACTAGGTTAAAGTATGCGTCTGGTACTGGGCTAGATTGTTCCCAGGTCTTAGGAATGGTTTAGCACTTGAGCAAGTGCTCCAAGAGCAGTCTCACCCCTCTAAGACCTGGAAGGGGATCCACCATCCAGCTCAAGCTAGTCAGCTCCCTGCTCCTCCCCTCTGTGATCCATGACCCTGTACTAACCAGGATCTGACTTCAGACCTTTCCTGAGCTTTCCTCACAGCACTTTCCTTCTTCTTCCTGAAATCAAGGTGAATAGCTTGCATAGCCCATTACTCAGATAGAGTGTAGGTATCAATCTGACCCAAAAATGTACCCAAGAGTGTAAGGGTGCCCAGGGTATTACCATTAAAGTGGGAATTTAGGAAACAAGAGTTTTGTTTGGTGGCTTCATTCTGTGCTCAGAGAAATTGCAGCTCCCTGATAGGGATCAAACAACCCTGGGAGAAGACACATAAGTGAATAACTGTTGAGCACATCTTCATCAGTGACAAAGAGGAAAAAACACACTTGCATTAGTAAAAATTCTCTAGATAAACATATCTCAAATTATAGAGAGAATAAATATCTCTATGTACAAAGAAAGGTCATTTAATACAATGTCTCAAAAAAGACTGTCAGCCAAGGGAAATTAGAAAATTCAAGCACTGGTTGATTTGATGTTGCAGGATATTAAGCTGTTCTTCAGTATATACCAGAATTTTGAAGAAATAAGTACTTACTAATACCAGTTTAAAAAAAAACAAACAAACAAATCACTTTTGCTTTGTAAAAAAAAAGTAGGAAAAGTACAAAAGGACTACCATGTTCAATGTCATATATATATATATATATATATATATATATATATATTATATATTTATATTTTGCCAAAGGAATTTGTATCCTAAATCAAATGTGGATCTGAATGAAAATCTCAAAAGATCAAGTTTATCACTTCAAAATACATAATTAGGAAATATTCCCAGGATGGAGAGATGGCTCAGAGGATAAGAGCACTGATTGCTCTTCCGGAGGTACTAATTTCAATTCCCAGCAACCACTTGGTGGCTCACAACCATCTGAAATTGGTTCAGATGTCCTGTTCTGGG
The DNA here is from genome assembly GCA_019843815.1 of Montemys delectorum. Lineage (NCBI taxonomy): Eukaryota > Metazoa > Chordata > Mammalia > Rodentia > Muridae > Montemys > Montemys delectorum. The sequence continues at coordinate 12,247 of JADRCD010000038.1, forward strand.
GTATCTGACAGCTACAGTATACTCATATACATATAATAAATAAATCTTCAAAAAATATCCTCAACAATATGTGAGGTTAGAATTATTGGTAGGTGATTAGAGAGTTATGTTTAGGACTAGTGTAAGGTTTGCTAGGGTAGGGTAATTAGGATATTAAGGAGTTAAGATGGTGTTAGAGATTTAGGGTAATTCCCAGGGTTAGGTTTAGGGTTATGGTTAAGGTGGACAACATTATTTTTGATATTCCCACTGAATCAGTAGTATCCCTATAACACAAAGAAAAAATATCAGGGTTAGAGTTAGGTTCAGGATTAGGGCAAATAATTTCTTGTGTTCTGTGAAGTCAGCTTTTATCTTTTCCCTTATCTCCCCTCCTTATCCTCATTTTCATAATATCAACATCTATTTTCCTGCCCCAAGGAATGTGGAAAGTAGGTTATCCAAGAACCCAAAATTCTGTGATGGAGAATACCTTTACTTTACCATGGGGCCCAGTTCACATAGAACACAAAACCACTAAAGCTTTGGTTGTTCTAAGTTTCCCCTGAAGATCCTCATAGATAGAAAAATATGTGATGTAATGCACTTCTTTGATAATGACATCATAAATAGAGTATAGGCCATCTGTCTTTACCATAGCTTTATTTTATTTAACCATGTGGTACATGATAAAAATGGAGGACACCATTATTCTTTATGGTCCAAATGAGTCAATAGTATCCCTATTACATAAGAAATATCAGGTCTACCCAATATTCATTTTATATCTTAAGGTTTTTTTTGTTGTGTTTTGTTTTTATTCTCTCTTACATAATAGCTTCTCAAAAAAAAATCCATAAGGTATGGTGGCACACAACAGTAGGATTTGCTAAAGGAGTCAGAGGCAGGAGGATCATATGTTCAAGGCCAGCCTTGGCTACACATATTGCTGGGCAGTGGTGACACACACATTTAATCCAAGCACTTCGGAGGCAGAAGCAGGTGGATTTCTGAGTTTAATGCTAGCCTGGTCTACAGTTACTTCCAAGGTAACCAGAGCTACACAGAGAAAACCTGTCTAAAAAAAACAAAACAAAACAAAACAAAACCAAAACCAAAACTAAAATTTGTTTCCATCCATATGACTCCAATAATAGAATACTAACAAAAGAAACAAAGATTTTGATATTCAACAAACTGAAAATATAATGAGAGGAAAACTTTCAAAGAACTAGACAGGGTACTGCCAGCAGTGGACATTTATGTTACCCTATGCTGGGTCCCACTGTCAGCTATTTTTGCAACTAATTATCATCTGAGGTAAAATGCCCTTCAGGACTCTTCTGCTCCAGACATGTCTGGTTTACTTTCTGCAAAAACCATGTTTACTAAAGGTCTCTATGTGAAATTTGCCATACATCTCATTCACTTGCATTTTAGAGTTATCCAACATGATTTTGTGAGGCTAATGTGAAAGATATTGTCTTACTGTTTTAGTCTCAGTCCTTTTGTTATTTTTGTTTAGAAAGGTTAATGATTTTTATTTATTTATTTTGTTAATTGATCATGTATCGAACAACATTGCTCAAAATGTTCATTAGCTGTAGGACCTGCCTTGTAGAGGTTTGGTTCACTGATGCATACTATCATATCATCTGCAAAAAAAAATTCTACTTCTTCCTTTATAAATTGTATTCCCTTGATCTCCTTTAGTGTTTTATTTCTCTAAATAAATTTTCAAGAACTATATTAAATAGCTGCAGAGGGAATAAGCCACCTCGTCTTGTTCCTGATATTTGTGGAATTGTTCTGAGATTTTTTTACCACTAAATTTAAGTTTGGCTATATACTTCCTTTCAATTGTCATTATTATGTTTAAGTTTGTCACTTATGTCATCATTTACTCCAAGTATTTTATCATAAAGTGGTGTTGGATATTGTCAGAGATTTGTTTTATACTCTAAAGAGATGAAATTTTTTTCTTATTCTTTATTCACATTGGTGATTACACATACTATCATTTATATGTTTAACCATCCCTGCCTCTCTGAGATGAAGCCTACTTGATTGATCATGTAGGATGATCATTTGATGTGTTTTCTATTGTATTTAGTTTGTTTCATTGAGCATTCTTATATCTATGATCATAAGACAAATTGGTCTGAAATTCTCTTTCTTTGCTGAGTCTTTATATTCTTTTGGTATTAGAGTAGCCATGCCTTCACAAAGTGAATTGGGTAATGTTTTTTATGTTTTTATGTTGTGGAATACTTTGAGAAGTATTGTCATTTACATTCTTTTAAATTCTGGTAGTATTCTGCCTTAAATTTTATGTGTTTCCTGGATGATTTATAAAAATTTCTTTTTTTCTGGGTATTATGGGTCTATATAAGTTGTTCATCTCATTTTGTTTTAAATTTTATAAGTGGAATCTATTGCCCATTTTTTTTTTTTTTTAGAATTTCCAATTTGGTGGAATACAGGATTTAAAAGTATGTCTTTATCATTCTCTGGAAGTCTTCATTGTCTGTTTCTTTTCCCAACTTTCATTTCTGACTTTATTAATGTGCATATTCTCTATCATTTAGTTAAGTTTTAACAAGGAGTTGTTTATTGTGTTGATTTTCTCCAAGAACCAACTTTATGTTTATTTCTTTGTATTCTTCTCTATCTATCTAATTGATTTCAGCCATCTATTTGATAATTGTTGCTATTTACTCCATTTTCTGAGTGATTACTTAAATCCCTTCTGTTCTAGACCTTCAGGTGTGTGGTTATGTTGCTAGGATTAGAGCGCTCCAGGTTTTTTTTTTTTTTTTTTTTTTAATAAAAAAAATTGTATTTACTTAGAAGCATTCAGAATGTCAACAAAACAGCCGCAATTTTTTTTTTGCAATTACAGAGTGGTATTCAGTTAACAGAACAACAATTATCTTCGTATAAGCTGCATCAGAGACAACTGAAGATGAAAAAAAAAAAAAAAAACCAAAAATAAAACCAAAAGGGAAAAACAAAACAAAACAAAAACCAAACTACTGTCCCCATATATAACTAATTTGTGCTGTGCACCAACAAGAACCTGCTTTAAATTTCCATGCCAATTTACAACCCCCAGACTGTACCAGGCAAGGTTAGTGGCTATTGAAAATACCACCAGGACAGGGCTATCTAAAGACACATTCGGTAGTGTGTTAACTATACAAAAAAAGACACTGTACAGTTTAAAAACAAATCTTACACAGCCTTACATTTCAATTTTTTTCTTTAAAAGGAGTGAGTTGTGTACAGGGGGGTTAAATGCTTTATAGACAAGAAAGAAAACTGCGCTAGGCGCTCCAGGTTTTTTATGTAGACATTTTATGCTACAAACTTTCTCCTTAGCATCACAATCATTTTTATTGTGTTCGAGGAGATTGTATATGTTGTATATTAATTTTCGCTAAATTATAGAAATTCCTTAACTTCTACCTTCATTTCTGTCTTAGCCAAGGTTTCATTCAGGAGTTGTCTTAGTTAGGGTTTTACTGCTGTGATCAGACACCATAACCAAGGCAACTCTTATAAGGACAATACATAATTGTGGCTGGTTTATAGGTTCAGAGGTTCAATCCATTATCCTCAAGGCTGGAACACACCTCAGAATAGTTTCACTCCCTGAGCCAAACATATACAAACCATCACATTCCACTCACTGGCTCCCATAGGCTTGTTCCAACATATGAGTCTATGGGGACCAAACCAAAATATAGCATAAAGCAAAATACATTTAGTCTAACTTCAAAGTTCCCATAGTCTATAGCATTTTCAACAAGGTTAAAAGTCCAAAGTTCAAATTTTTTTCTGAGATTCATCCAATCATTTAACTATAGTTCCCTAGCAAGACAGGAGACCAGATGGGCAAACTCTAAACTCTGCATCTCCATGTCTGATGTTAAAGCAATCTTCAGATCTCCAAGTCCTCTTTGTTGACCACAACAAAGTTCTTTCTCCTGGGCTGGTTCTACTCCCTGTTATCAGCTTTCCTTAGGAGGCAACTAAGGGCTCTGGCATCTCGAACATCTTGGGGCCTCCAAGGCAACTTCAATGTTACAGCTTCTTGTTTCAATGTCAGGATATGTTTCACATGATCTTCTGGGCTCCTCAAAGTGTCTTGCATCACTTCTCCAGGTATGTGCTTTGTAACATTCTAAGGTCAGAATGATCAACTCTACTTCTTGATGATCATTTCATGGCACTGGCATCTCAAATATGTGGAGCCTTCTGCTAAAACTAGGTTTTACCAATAGCCTCTCATAGGCTCTCTTCATTGTACCAAGCCTAAACTCCTTTGTATGACCCCCTCAGTCTGGGTCATTGACCAAAATTAATGCTGCACCTTCACCAATGGCCCTTCATGTCCTCTCACAGTGCCAAGCCTCAGCTATCCTTCATGATGCCTTAATGCCTTCAAAACTACTACCACCAGTGTGACTCTCACATATTACCAAATACCAGCTCCAGCATGAGGTACAACTTTGGATATCTCTGGAAAACAGCTTCCTTGTGCTCTCAGAAAATACTTTCAAGAATATTTCACCTCAGTGGTGCTGGTCTCTTCTTACTCACCACTAATTTCTTAGCTCCAGCTAACCAGCATCAATTGTCCCAGTATTCCCTCTATTCTGGACTCTAAAGCCAGAGCCATGTGGCCAAAGCTGCTGAGTTCTGCTTCTAGGTCCAGTTGGAGCATGTTACTAGGTTTCTGTTTTCCAACTCTTTCACTACCTAAGCTTGGCGATCCTGGAACTTACTCTGTAGACTGACTTTGAACTTAAAGATCTATATGACTGTCTCCTAAGCACTGAGATAGCAGGTATGGTCCACCAAGTCTGACTATAAGCTTTTCTTTAACTAGGACTTGCTTTGTTCTAGGATGCTCTTGAACTCAGAGATCTGCTTGGCTTTGTTTCCTGACAATAAAGATGTGTACCACCTTGCCTGGATCTACATTTAGCTGGATAGGAACTTGTCCCAAAGTTCCACTCTTTAATTTTTTTATCTCCTTGAAGACAAGCTTCAGCTCCATTTCACTTACTTGTAACCCTTTAATACTCAAACCATATATTTTATATTTTTCCTTTCTCAGTTTACTACACATGTTTAAAATGAACTTCACAAACTTAATCAGTGAACAAAGTCTATGATGGGCACCTCTGAGATTCCCTTTGATAATGCAATTAATTTGAGTCTCTCCAATTTAGCTTCAGGCAGACTCTACAGACAAGGGCAAAAGGTAGCCATATTCTTAAATAAAATACTATAAACAATCAGATTCTAGGCCACATATTGAAAATCTCCACTGAAACTTCTTGGACAAGGTCCACACAATTCAGATCAATCTCAGTAATAAAGTCTCCCATATTCCTCATAGGATAGCCCATTAAGCCCTATTTCAACCATGCCACTGCTTTCCAAATTCAAAGTCCCCAAATCCACATTCTTCCAAACCAAAGCATGTTCAGGTCTATCACAGCAATACCACAGTCCCTGGCACTAGGTTCTGTGGGATACCTCCAAGGTAGTCACCTTCTAGCTTTCACCTCTCCTAGATGGCTTGATAGATCTTCACACATATGCAGCAGATAAACTGCTCAGTCTTTATGTGGGTCTCCCAATAACTAGAATAGGGATTGTCCCTAAAGCTATTGCCTATCTGAGATATTGTTCCCTAACTGGACTGCTTGTCTGGCCTCAGTGGTAGGGAATGGACCAAACCCTGTAGACACTTGTGCCAGTGTGATGGGATACACAGGATTGGGGCTCCATCATCTTTGAGGAAACGAGGAGGGGTCGATATGAGGAAGGATGATGGGTAGGGGTGGGGCATTAGGGACTGAGAAGTGAGTGGTTGTTTATATTGAGGAATTTGTAGGATGAAAATGAAGAGGAGAAAAGTTGTAATTATAATCCCCCCCAAATATAGAATGTAAATAGTGTGCTTTTCTTAACTCCAAATTATTCCCTAAAATTTTCTACATCAGAGCCACAAAAAAAAGACAACTTATTATAACCTTATTGAAAATCTGTTTCTCCAAATGCTTTCTAAGTATGGACAGAGGTCATTGCTACCAATATTCATCTCTTAAGCTCTTTCTTAGTGTGGAGTAATGAATCTTTAATCTTTAATCTGTTCCAGGAACATTGCATGAAAAAGGTCAACACAATTATTGTAAGTGCCACTGATACTGCCCAGTGAGGGACTGGAAGCCATCATAGGATTTCATAAAATTTAAGAATTCAGAAGAATGGAAGGAAGACTGCAAAGCCAACAAGCAGAAAAGTTATCCATAACAGTGTGAGGTCCTCAGAATGAGTAATTCTCAGGACTCTGCCTCTCTGAGAGTTCTAAAGCAGTTTCACTTTCAATTCTGCACAACCCTCAACACATTTTTATGGACTTTATTTTTATGGAAGTGTTCATACTGAAGAGAAATTCTACGAATATAAACAATTTGGTAAAGCCTTTATGTTATGTGGTCCAGTGAGATCCAACACAATCAAACACTAGGTCAATGGAAATGATAAGAATTATTGCAATTAAGCCGTTACTGATATATCATGACAAAAAAAAAAACAAAAAAAAAAACAAGAAACAAAAAAAACCACACACACACACACACACACACACACACACACACACACACACTCCAAAGCTAAACTATGATGCCCCACCCAACCCTCACCCCAGATCAAGAATGTTACAGAGCTTTAAAACTTGAAAACCACAAACATTTACCCTAAGCTACAGTACAATTTACCAGGTTTCAGTATTTACAGATAGGGGCTTTTATTTTGTAGTTGATCTATGTCAACTAATACAGAATGTAGGTTTTACAGTCTAAACAATCATAGCTATTTGTTCCTAGTGGTTAGAAATAGTCATTATATTTTGAGGAATAAAACATGAATAGCAGAGGCCCTGGTCAAGAACAATCAAATTCTTGGGAACAAGATGAAGAATTAATTCTGGCTAGCTATTTGGAAGTCTCCAGTCCCCCTAAAACTGGGAACTTGAGCATAGTTTCCCTTTTATTGTTTCTTTTTGTTTTTGTTTTGTTTTGTTTTGTGTTTTGTTTTTCCCTATGGTCTAATGGAGTCTGATAACAAAAAATGCAATATTTAGGATGCTTCTTTTGCTTGTTCCTAGATTTGCATATCACAAGAGTAAAACTGTTAGCCTGTAGTCAGTTTCTGAAAGGCTTTACATATCACAGTATTCATTCTGGACCTTAAAAACGTCTTACAGTATAGAAGCTATGAGTGTAAATGTTTTGGCAACATCTTTAGCCTATTCCATTATAGTTATCCAAGCTTATTTGTTCTGGAGAAGAAATGTGACAAGTGCCATTCAATTCAATCATACTGTCC
>JADRCD010000039.1:0-21961 GCA_019843815.1 Montemys delectorum
AGCGCTCAGCAGAGCATGTGCTTTTCTCCTGCCCTGGTGGTCACAGTAATCAGACAGGGTGTCTGAGGGAGGGACCCTTTTGTGCTTGTTCAAACAAGAGGTGAGTTGGGGTGACTACTGCAGAGCAAGGGATATTTCTCAACAGCAACCACAAGTGGCTTGGTGATAGACAGAGGACTCTGAAAGTAGTCATTTCGGGAGCCTAATGACCAGGCACATCTGTGAGGCTATGGTATATGTAGTGGCATTGGCATCTTCCAAGCTAGCTGAAGAAATAGGACATGCTGGCATGAGGAGAGAACTGGAGCCAAGCAAGAGAGATCAAATTCCTCCTGGAGTGGACCAACAATAAAGCTTGAAATGCATTCTGTACCTGTGATGGGAGTTCAAAGCCAAGGAGAGCTATCTGTCCTACAAAGGACAGAGGCAGTGTACAGGTCCAGCCAGTACGAAGTGGGCAGTCTTCTGAGGGGGCAGTGAGGATTATAGGAAAATCAGGAAAGCAGACTCAGAGACAAAGGTTATACATGGAGAGGGCTGTCCAGGCAGTACTGCAGCAGGCTGGAGCTTCTCTTAGGCTTACATACTTTACAATATAGTGGGAAACACAGAGCCAAGCCAGCAGAGACCATGGCTGACATACCTTCAATAACTGTACCCATCTGGAGGCCTCCCTATTCCTCCACGTCCTTCCGCCAAGATTGATGGAACATGAACCCCTCAACGTGCACTTCAAGGGTATCCCCTTATCCTTCCATGGGTCAGCAAGCCAGGAAATCAGCCAGCAAACCCTGGCCTGACTTGACCCTGCCTGACAGAGAAGCAGGCGAGCCTCACCTCAGAAAAGGCCCACGCTGCTGCTGGTACAGCCTCTTTTTTCCTTTCTTTGTTTGGGGTTTTTTGTTTTGTTTTGTTTTTGTTTTGTTTTGTTTTCCGAGACAGGGTTTCTCTGTGTACCCTGGCTGTCCTGGAACACACTCTGTAGACCAGGCCGGTCTTGAACTCGGAAATCTACCTGCCTCTGCCTCCCAAGTGCTGGGATTAACGGCATACACCACCACTGTCAGGCTGGTACAGCCTCTTGAAGCCATAAGGAAAGCTGAACATGAGCCAGGCCCCATGCTGAGAATCAGTCTCGGTGAATGAGGGGCCCTCTTAGTTTCTGAGAATATATTCTCACCCATTAATCTGTGTCCCATCCTTCCTATAACTTTTATGGCCCTCTGGATCTCCCTATGAAGGTACCACTTGGAATGGTTGTTCAGAGATGCAGCTGAGGCCGAAGACCAGGACACTAAGTAAACCAAGGCTTCCTACTTCTCTGTCTACACAGCCAGATGGAGAGGGACTCCAAATACTCCACCCACAACCCACAGACTCCAAGCAGGCCATATGGTTACCAACCTTATGGCATGCCTTAGCAGGAAGAGCCCAGTGTCCCCAGCCCCAGCAGACAAGAGGACAGAATACCTAGAGGTGCTCAGTGAAGGTTATGCCTGCAGTCATGCTGTCTCCAAACACAGTTTAGAGCAAAGCTCCTGTCAGATGGCTTATGAGTGAGTACAGCACGCTTGGGGGAGAACCACCTTGGGGCTCCTGAGCCAAATCTGTGAGTCACACAACTGTTCCCAGCTGAAAGCCACAGAGAATCTCTGGATCCAGCCTCACATCTACCTTGCACTTGGAATATACCATCAGCACCTGATCTACCTGCCATGCTGTCTTGGGATTTAGAATATCTGGGGGGAAAGACTAGGTCTCCCAGAAAAAGGCTTCAAAAAGTGGCTCTTAAGCCTCAGACTTTTTTGCAAAGCCTTGGGATTAAACATAACATAGGAAGCTATAGGGAATGCCCTGGTCCAGTGGCTTACAACTAGACTTGGTAGATTGAGGATCTGGGAGAATTCGAACCACACCAAATCAACAAGGTAGAGGAATCCTAGGAAAAGGTACTGGTAGCATTGTCCTCTTAAACAGGCAGAGCCCACACACCTTATCCTTGACAAACGTGGCAGCAGGTCAGTCTTGTACCCGTGAGCATATACCTGGGGGTAGAAACATGTCACCTCCCCAGGTCTCATGTCGAGTGAGGTACAAATAATGGGGCCTGTCTCCTCCACCTGCAGCAGTCAAAGAGCTATTCACTAAGAGTCCCATAGCCGCACCTACAAGCTGAAGTCAAACTGCTAGTGCCCATCTGGATGAGCTGAGCTACAAGGTCCGGCTGCTGGAAACTGAGTGATGTGACCTGGGGAAGCACCTAGAGTGTAGCTTCCCCTTATGATGGTTCATGGCTAGGCATACTGTCTGCATCCACTGCAGCATCACAAAGTCACCTCCTGTTGCTCTCCCCTCAAGGTTGAGGGAGTTTGATGACCACAACTCCTCTGCTCTCTGGAAGAGGCTCTGAAGGGTTAGTGTCTGGCAGCAGGCTGGCTGGGTGAAGTTAACAGAATTGGATATGTTGATACGAGTCCAGAAGTGCCTGATTATTTGAGCTTTGTACAGCCACCTGTGTTACCCCAAGAGGAGGGCCCATAGAGCACACAACGCGGATCATCTTTGTAATCACTGACGTAGAACCAGGCATCCTTCTTCCCTATTCCTCTCCTGGGATCTCTGGCTTCCCCTCAGGGATCTCTTATCTATTGTATGATTTTTCTCTTACACCGTCATGGTTATTTTAAACCCTTTGAGCTATCTCCAGTAATCAAGACCTATTCATATTTTCAAACTTTTTAAACTTTTGAAGTTTCTTTACCAAGATCCATGGACAACCACACAACAAAGGCAAAATTTCTTAGCAGCTGCCATCAATACTAAAACAAGCATTAAATATTGTCCAGGGCTTCAGAGCCTGGTAAGTGTTGGGGACCCAGTCAAGTTAGAGACGGGTGTGGGGGAAAAGTGGAGAGATTCTTTTTGGCCTGCACTGTCTAGACTAAAAGAAGACAGCAACCAAGCAGTCATAAATGGGAAACACTCCTCACCATACAGAAGGGAAGATGGCCAGTTTTACTCAGTGGAGCTGTAAAAATAGATACAGGTTTTATTTTTCATGACTGACATGACCAGCCCAACATTACTAAGGTCCCTCACTAGAAGGGCAAGTCTTTAGTCAGCTGTGTCTAAGCAGGTGGAATACTGGGGACAGCATACAATGATAGGGACTGCCTGTAGTAGGCCAGGATAGAGACATCTCAGAAGCCCACAGTGGCTCCCTGTAAAAAAGGATGGGATCCTGAGAAGCAGGAGACACATTCCTCCAAGGGGACCCACCATCTGAAATGAGAGACTGCCTGCAGTAGGCTGGGATGGAGACATCTCAGTGGACCATGGCAGCTCTTTGTAAAAAACAGTTGTTTCCATTTCCCCTAACCGTAGCCCTGTACACATTTCATTTGTGTGTGACTACTTTTCAGATGGCCTTGGTGTGCATAATTATTATATCTGATGTTCCTACTTCTTTCTCCTCCTGCTCATGTGAAATCTGGGAAACTACATGTTCCTTCATGTAGTGGTTCTTTTTTCTTTTTTTTTTTTTTGAAGAAAATACATTTATTTGGTGTGTCTACATAAGAAGAGAGACAACTAAGTCCAGTGACCAATACTCACCCTCTGGTTCATATTTCAGGATCCTGATATGAGGCATATTTTTTACAAAAAAAATTCATGGATATTCATAACTTAGTAATACCAGTCAAGGACTAGTCCATTCCACCATTGCCTAGGCACCAATCTCTCCTGAAACGTAACCTGAGACTTTCTTAAAGCTGTATGAGTTCTTTTTTCAGATGAAAAGCAATCCTGACTGATACCAGGCTTCACGTTTTTTTCTTATGCCTTTATAAGATTCCTGGGAGGAATTCCAATTCATTAAGATGCCTTGCTTGTTTCAATTTTCTGATAATAAGTTCTGAAATTCTTCTTTTTGTCAAAGTCGTGAATCCTATCTTTCCCAAATTTCCCCAAAAGATTAACAGAAGTTCTCAGGCTGCTGATGAAGACATTGTAGAGCTGGGTCTCTGTCCTTCACTGCTGACAGGAGAGATCATGAAAATATATGAATATGGTGCATATATAACTCAATATCCAAGTATTAGATGGTATATTCTATGATGTAGATGCCAGATAGATAGAAGGAAGATGTTGGAAAGGGCAGTTTCTTTATGAATTCTTCAGATTAATTTCTCTAGTAGCTCAAGTTGATAAGGGGCAGCAGAATGGTACTTTTCTGCTGCAATGAACACCCCTGAGTCTAGCTCTTCCTTATTATTTTTCTTCTTCTGGAACTAGTTCTTCTTCTTGAATCTTTTCTTCGTTCAGTCATGTTCTGGAATGTCCCCATCTCAAATTCACAGTCAGGCAAAGTTGTCTTCTCAGGCATTTGTCAACTTCTGAAGCTCATCTTTCAAATAAGTGAAAGACTGTGGTACCATGGTAGGGCCTGTATCTCTCTCTTCTGGGGCCTGGAGTTTTCTCTCTCCCTGCAGCTGGCCTGGTGGCTCTCTCTGCTGGGGCCTGTGGCTGCACAGCATGTTAGTTAAAAAGGCGATCAATAAATGGGATATTTTATTATAGGAAAGAGAAAATAGAAAATAGGCTGGTCAAGTAGAGAGAAGGAAAGGAGAGGAAGGAGAGGAGGTGAGAGAGAGAGAGAGAGAGAGAGAGAGAGAGAGAGAGAGAGAGAGAGAGGAAAGAAAAGAAAGCAAGAGAGCAAGAAGGCAAAAGAAGAGAACAAAGAGCAGGAAAGAAAGGAAAAGAGCAAGAAAGCAAGAGAAAGCAAGAGCAAGAGAGGAAGAAAAGAAGCAAGAGAAGAAAGAGGGCAAGAGGAAGAGACAAAGTAATGATTCTAAATTAAACATCGAGGCATGGGACACAGCACAGCACAGTCCTAATGGCACAGGTGCATGTTGTATGTTCTCATCTTGGAAACAATGCAGTAACTGCACAGTGGAAGTTCCAGATTACTACTTGACTTGTGAAAAAAGTTGGACGAAATTATTAGAACATGAATTAGAGCCAACATTGAAACCCCAAGAAACCATTGAAGCAACTATTGAAGTTATGAAATAAGTTTTGCACAACATTTGGCAGTGGTTTCTGGATAAACAAGTATAGAATACATAAAATTATATACTAGTAAAACTAACTCAAAACATTAGGACTCTTAGGAGCGTGATTGTGTGCAATGTGCAGAAGGAGAAAACTAACGGAACTACTGAGTTAAACCTTAACTTGATTTTTTTTTTCTGGCCACTGCCTGGCAGCTTTGCCCATGTCATCTATCATTAGAGCTTCACAGAAAAATGCAAGTAGCTGACCTCGGAGCCCTGAGCGCTGAAGTATAATAAGTAAAAAGTTAACGTTTAAATAATGAGAAGTTTGCAATTTTATTGTTTTTGCTACAGGCCTGGGAATAGGGAAGCTTGAAAAGTTGGGGAACAATTATAATTCTTGATTCTTTGTGGGATGTGGTTATGCCTTTTGATTTGGCTATGATTAGACAAAGTTTTTTTTTCTTAGATGTTTTCTTTATTTACAATATCTCCTTTCCCAGGTTCCCCTCCAAAAGAAAAAAGAAAATAAAATTAAAAAACTCATAAACTAATACAATCCCCTGTTCCCTCCCCCCTCCCCCTGCTCACCACCCCATCCTCTCCCACTTCCTAGCCCTAGCATTCCCCTATTCTGGGGCATAGAACCTTCACAGGGCCAAGGTCCTCTCCTCCCATTGATGACCAAGTTGGCCATCCTCTGCTATACATATGCTGCTGGAGCCATGAGTCTCCCATGTGTTCTCTTTGGTTGGAGTTTAGTCCCTGGGAGCTCTGAGGGTACTAGTTAGTTCATTCATATTGTTGTTCATCCTAAGGGGCTGCAAACCCTTCAGCTCCTTGGGTCCTTTCTCTAGCTCCTTCATTGGGGACCCTGTACTCAGTCCAATGGTTGGCTGTGAGCCTCTACTTTTCTGTATTAGTCGGGCACTGTCAGAGCCTCTGAGGAGACAGCTATCTCAGGCTCCTGTCAGCCAGCACTTGTTGGCATCCACATTAGTGTCTAGATTTGATGATTGAATATGGAAAATATTCCCAGTTGGAGCAGTCTCTGAATTGTCCTTCCTTTAGTCTCTACTCCATAGTTAGCCTCTACAGCTCCTTCTTCACCTAGGAGGAGGCGGGCCCAGCCAAGAGGCACAGGCCTCAGAATCTTCAGGGCAGCTGGAACCTAGGAGGAGGTTCTGCTGATCCACAGCCCTCTCTGTCCCTTCCCCTCAAGCAGAGAGCTTGCCTTCCAGGAGTGCTCCAAAGCAGAGACTCCGGAGGATGTGGGACCAGCCAGGAGGCACAATGCCTTTTTTTTTTTTTAACCTGCTCTTGGAGTATCAGTAAAAGACTGGGGCAAGGAAAAGGCTAAAGATGTGTAAAGACTAAGTGAGGAGCATGTGAGGTGAATGTGGAGAGCGAGGGAAGAGTGAGTGGAGAGAGAATGTATGAGAAGAGTAAGTGAGGAGAATGGGAAGAGTGAGGCAAGAGATAAGGTGAGGTATGTAGGGAGAGTAAAAAGAGTGCATGTGGTGTGTGTGAGATGTGTGTGCGTGTGATCTGTGTGAGGTATGTGTGTGTGAGATGTGTGTGCGTGTGGTCTGTGTGAGATGTGTGTGCGTGTGGTGTGTGTGAGGTGTGTGCGTGTGGTGTGTGTGAGATGTGTGTGAAGAGTATGTGTGAGGGAAAGGGGAATGCAGAGGTGTGTGTGAGCGTGAGAGTTCAAGAACAGAAAAGTGCACAAGTGAATTGAGAGAACTCAAGCTGCAAGTGAGCAAGAGAGAAAGCAGAGAGTGATAGAGAAGAGAGAGAAACTTTAAGCCTTGAAAAATTGCCTCTCAGCTTGTACCCAAAACGTAGTCTGTGTATATTTATTATATGCCTTCCAGATATCCCTGCTTCCAGTTAAGAACTCCGATCCCGTGTCTAGGCTGGACCCAGACAGTGAAAGTTCTTCCACAAGAAAGTCACTCTTCAATGCAGAAAACCTGATCAGTTTATCTGGGCTATCCTCGTCACCAGGTTCCAAACCACTGGAACCATCAATGGGCCACTTGACCCCAAAACGCAGACAAGGTATTTCAGCCAGGTCTGGAGAGCGTCATGCTAAAGAGACACATCACATTCATGCTCTCCAGCAAAACTCCCATAGGGCATATCAGGCACTGCCCAACATTACCACTTGGCTTTCTCCATCATAAAATAGCGAGAGCCCCAGTGCCTACATCACAGTCTCGGCCTGAGGAAGGTGTGTGTTGCCCTCAGCAAGAGCAAGTGTGGGAGAGCTGGCACTGCCACCTGCTGCCAATCCAGTAGTATGGACAAGAAATAGACACCCTCCTCTGCCCTTGTACCTCACGACCTACAGCAAGCACGACACTTGACTCTGGTGTGACTAGAGCATACGAGAGCTCAAGCCCTGGACTTTGCCTGGGCTAGCTTACAGTAGAGCTAGCCCTGCATGTATGGGTTGTGTATGAGCAGGCCCCAAGGGTCCTGTGTCTTGTCTGCTAGGCAATTGTGAGGATGAGGGAGAGACCCCTTTCCCCTCATTCATCTCTTAATATCTATGGATGGAGGAGAGCTGGCCCTGTGGTCATCTGTAACAGAACTGGCCATGGCCCTCACCCGCTGCAATAGTCAGGAAACTGGGACTAGCACCTCACCTGGGCAGCAAGGTAGAGCTGGCCTTGTTCCCAGGGATTGCTGGTTGGGTAGTCCCCTTGGAGGGTACGAAAGCAGGAAGGCTGACCAATTCAGATACTTCTCAGACCAGATCCAGGGCTTTGAATTGTCCCACACCAATATACAGCCCATTGATGAACTTCCTGAGTACATGAAGGAGCCAGTCCTACAGATGTAAAACTCCAGGATCGCCATGACACAGATCAACCCCATGACAAGATATCTGAGGGGAGTCCCATTGAAATTCCAGATTTAATAGAGTATTAGAAGCCTCCTACTACACCAAAAAGCCATTGTAATTAACACTTGTAGGCAAAAAAGTGTGGAAGTCATGGTGACACACTACAGCTTACCCAATAAGATTTTATCCCCTGTTATTGGGGAAAGGTGGTAAGGCTGAAGAATGGGCAGGAGAGAAGGGGAAGATAGTGGGATTGGGGTGTGTGAGGTGAAATTCACACACACAAACACACATACACACACCAAACCAGTGTAAACTTAAAGGAAACAAAAGGCAGAAACCCAAAGTCCAAGGCTCAGGGATCTTTAGGATGAGACCTACAAAAATTGTACAACCCAAAGAGTTTGATAACAGCAGAGAAATAACAGGGTTGTTGCAAATAGAAACTCGTAGTGACTGTCACAGCATGGATGACAGATGAGCAAGATCACACCAGGAAGAATCTCATGAACACGGAAGTGGAGACATGGACAAGAAGTCCCTCCACAAGATGAGAGACGGTTGGCACCTGACAACTGATGAGAGACTGAAAGTCAGTATTCTGATGGCAAGTCCTGAGAGGTCATTGATGTGCCAAGGCAGACTTCATGACTGAAATTAGTTAGGTAACAAGAAATGGACCTGAAGGAGAGAGGAGGAGGAGGAGGAGGAGGAGGAGGAGGAGGAGGAGGAGGAGGATCAAAACTGGGAAGGGGGGAGAGAAAGAGGAAGAAGTGAAGAAGTAGAATAGGGGGGTTGAAAAAGAGTATGAGACAATTTCTCAGAGATGAGTGGTGTTCAGTACCCATGTTGTATATCCTTTGCCTGAGAGATTGGAATGTTCAGTTCTGCAGGAATTTAAACAGGAAGGTAACAATGCCAAATAGCTTCAGGAAGTTCCCAAAACTCAATAGATTCCCTGCATCTCTCTCTTCCAAGAGAAGAGATGGGTAATCAACCCAAGCTGCTCAGAATCGCTCTCAGACAAGACAGGTTACAAAACGACTGAGACCAGACCACCTAGACACCTGCAAGAAGCAGAAAACAGCCATGCTGCCTGGAAGAGGTTTAGGCCCACTAAGACTTAAAACAGACACCCTTGCACTTGTTCAGGTGGTGTCAGGCTGTGCAGTGTGTCCCTGGTTGCAAACTATGGTGAGCTTGTCAGCCATATTGGGATGGATTCTGGTGGTGCTTCTGTCTTTGAGTCATTTCTGTTCCTGTGAGTCACCTACCACCCCATGTTCCTGTAAGTATCCCCAATAAAGGTCATTGCATCCCCAAGCTGGACTGGATAGTATCCATAAGACTGTTTGTTTCATATTTGTGCTGAGTAGATTTCTGTGTTGCATATGCCCAGGGAAGGTTTTGAAAGGACCCACACACGCATGAGGAATAGTGAATGTCCCCCACAGGTCCCAGGATTAAACTGAGACCACAAAACCACACCCAACCAACCATTTATCACAGCCGCTTTAAAGTAAAGTGGTAGATGTAGGACTCAGGAAGGAACAGCAGCAAATGACCTAATAGCTCTGATTTTCAACAGAAAAAGTTGTTTCAATAGGTTAGGATATGCTGGTTTGTTGTTAATGGGCATGGTAAATAGATGAGTAAAAAGGGGGCTATGGATTACTGAAGTTCAGTGCTTTGACAACTAGATCTTGGTGTAGTACTCTGAGAAAGAAGACCTAGCCAAATAGAGGACTGGGCTTTGGTGGCTAGCTTTAAATTGTAATACAAGGTTTTTAACAAGGAAGGAGAAACGGGGTAAGGGTACAGCCTGTCAGAGCCATGATTGTCATGCTGAGGCTGACCTTCTAGAACCCTCTCAGGTTTTGTCACACAACAGGAGGGTGGTTGGGAAGGGATGAGAGGGCATTTGTGGTAGTAGTTGGTTGAAGGGTGATAAATATGTGTGAAACATGCCATATGACTTTTAAAAGTATTAATCAAATTATTGTTTAAAAAAACACAAAGCAACAAATGCTGGCAAGGAGGTAGAAAACAGGACCTTCGACAATGGGAATGTAAGCTCGTCTAGTGATTGTGCAAGTCAGGATGTAAGGGCAGAAAACACTAAAAACAGATGGCCCAGCTCTACTACTCCAGGGTATTCAGACAGAGGACCCCAACATTCCACAGAGGTAGGTATTCCACACCACTGTTCACTGCACCACCAAGTATAAAACTCTACTGAACCTGATACCCATCCACAGAAGTGTGGACAAAGAAAACATGGTAAACATACAAGATGGGATTAGGAGCACATCACTGTCTGGAAAATGGATGCAACTGTGGAAGATCACATTCAGTGAATCAAGCCAGCTACAGTCCTAGGCTTTATATGAGTACATTAAATCATTATACATGCACAGATTTGAAGTAATACTGTCCATAGAGACAATGGGAACCAATGGGATGGAAAGAGTGACAATAGGGAAGACAGTGAGATACAAAAAAAAAAAAAACAACTCCTCTTATATATATGTACAAAATCTTTTCCAAAAACTATGGGGGCTTGAGAGATGGCTACGATGTGAAGAGTCCTCATTGCTCTTTCAGAAGACCAAAAGTATACATTGGAAAAAAGAAAGCATCTTCAATAAATGATGCTGGTCTTACAGGCAGTGGGTGTGTAGAAAAATGAAAATGGGTCCATATTTGTCACCTTGCACAAAGCTCAAGTCCAAGTGGATCAAGGACCTCAACTTAAAACAGACACACTGACTCTAATAGGAAAGAAAGTGGGAAAGAGCCTTGAACTCATTGGCATGGGGTTTGCATGGGTGGGGGTGGGGGGTGCCGTTCCTCAACAAAACTCCAATGGCTCAGGCTCTAAAATCAAGAATTGATAAGTGGGACCTCATGGAATTGAAAAGCTTCTGTACATCAAAGGAAATAGGAATAGGAAAAATCGGCAACCTACAGATTGAGGAAAAAAATCTTCACTAACTCCACATCCAATAGAGAGCTGATATCCAAAATATGTAAAGAACTGAAGAAGCTAAGCAGCAGCAGCAACAACAACAACAACAACAACAACAACAAAAACCAAACAACCCAATCAAAAAATTGAGTGTAGAACTAGACCGAATTCACAACAAAGGAATCTCGAATGGCTGAGAAGCACTTAAAGAAATGGTCAAAGTCCTTAGTGATCAGGGAAATGTAAATCAAAACTACCCTGAGATTCTACCTTACACCAATCAGAATGGCTAAAATCAAAATCTCTGGTGATAGTACATGTTGTCCAGGATGTGGAGAAACAGGAACACTCCTCCATTGCTGGTGGGATTGAAAACTGGTACAACCACTCTGGAAATCAATCTGGAGGTTTTTCAAAAAATTGGAAATAGATCTACCTGAAGACCCAGCTATACCACTCTCAGGCATATATCCAAAAGATGCCCCACCATGCCACAGGGCCATGTCTTCCACTATGTTCATAGTGGCCTTATTTCTGATAGCCAGAAGCTGGAAACAAACCAGATGTCCCACAACAGAAGAATACATACAGAAAATGTGGTTCATTTACACCATGGAATACTACGCAGCTATTAAAAACGAGGAGAACATGCGTTTTGTAGACAAACGAATGGAACTAGAAAATATCATCCTGAGTAAGATAACTCAGACCCAAAAAGACATTTGTGGTATGTACTCACTAATGAGTAGATATTAGCCCAAAAAAGGAGATGATCCTCAGAACTCAAGAAAGTTAACAAGCCAAAGGGCCCAAGTGAGGATGCCTCAATCCCACTTTGGAGAGAGAAGAAAGTAATCACTGGGGGGAGGGGCAGTGGGAGAGAGGGACCTGGGTGGGAGAAGAGGCAGGGAGGGAAAAGGGGCAACATGATCAGGCATTGGACTGGGGGGGGGGACTGAAGCCGTGAGGGCCAGGACCGGCAGAAAGAATGAAAACAGGCAACCCCAGGAGGTAGGAGGGACTCTAAAGAAAGTACCAGAGACCTGGGAGGCGAAAGACTCTCAGTACTCAAAGGGAGGGACCTTAGATGAAATGTCCTACAGTGGGGAGAGGGACCTTGTAGAATCCACCTCCAGTAGAAAACAGGATATGACGTCGAAAGATCAGGCTGCCATCCCACAGTCAAAAACTATGACCCAAAATTGTTCCTGTCTGAAAGAACTGCCCTTTGAGAGGCCCAACAAGCATTTGAAAGAGTCAGATGCAGACATTTACATCCAACCAATGGACAGAAGATGGGGACCCCTGTGGTTGAATTAGGGAAAAGCTAGAAGAAGCTGAGGAGGATGGCAATATCATAGGAAGACCAGCAGACTCAATTAACCTGGACCCCCGAGATCTCTCAGACCCGGAGCCACCAACCAGGCAGCATACAAGAGCTGATCTGAGGCCCCCACATACATACAGCAGAGGACTGCCTGGTCTGGCCTCAGTGAGAGAAGATTCATCTAACCCTCCAGAGACTTGAGGCCCCTGGGAGTGGGGAGGTCTGTTGGGGTGGGTGTGGGGGTTGGAGAAATTCTCTTGGAGACTGTGGTGGAGGTATAGGATGAGGAACAGTCAGAGGGCAGACCAGAAGGGGGGATAGCCACTAGACCATAAAAAAGGATTAAAGAATAAAAAATAAATAAAAATAAAAATAAACACAAAAAACACAAAAGGACACTCGCTGTTCTGGAAAGTGGCGCTGAGATGCACAAATGATCATTGTGAAATGAAAGCATTGACTGCAGTGCAGAGCAGAGGGACCTAAAAGTGAGACCAGAGGAGAGGGGAAGGAGGCAGACCTGTGTCCCACACTGCAGACATGGGCTGCATTTGGTGAGCATGTAGGAGCTTCAGTCAATCATAAATCTGCTTCTTCTTCCTCTTCTTCTTCCTCTTCTTCTTCCTCTTCTTCTTCTTCTTCTTCCTCTGCCATTTCCTCTTCCTCTGCCACTTCCTCTTCCTCTGCCTCTTCTTCCTCTGCCTCTTCCTCTGCCTCTGCCTCTGCCTCTGCCGCCTCTGCCTCTCTGAAGATCCTTGTCCAGGATCTGAAGTTAGAGTCAATCAGTCTCTGGTTGTCTTCATTGCAGCAAGTTTGGAGCTCTGGGATCCTCTCAGCATTTTTTTTTTTAATTTGTGGTTTTGAACTTTATTGTGGCTTTATCTTTTAACTATCTCTAAAATAAAAGATATTATTTCTATAACTTAAAATCTAACCTAGGTTTTAAGCACTTTATAGTTATCTCTAAATTATGCCATATCTTAAAAGATTTGAGTTTAAGAAAACTTAAAGTGTTGACTCAAGTTATCTTTTTTAGTTATACCTGGATTTCCTTGTACCAAAACTAAATTTTTTCCAGAAGATATGTCAATGAATCCAGTTTTGGATTTTGGTGCTTATGTTACTGGTTTTTAATAAAAACAATGACTTTATTTACATTTCAAATGTTATCCTCTTTCCCGGTTCCCCCTACAAAATCCCTCTATCCTATCCCCCCTCCTCTGCCTCTGTGGTGGTGTTTCCCCATCCACCCACCCACTTTCACCTCCTTGCCCTGGCACTCCCCTATACTGGGGCATCGAGCCTTCACAGGAGCAAAGGCCTCTCCTCTCACCAAAATCCGACAAGGCCATCCTCTGCTACATATTCGGCACTCCCAGCCTTCTTCTGCCTCTGCCACATTCATCAAGATGCCTCGACTCCATAGCGTGGGCCCACATAGAAATCCCACACACACGCACGCACGCATGCACACACACACACACACACACACACACACACACACACACACGCACGCACGCACGCACGCGCACACACACACACACACACACACACGCACGCACACACACGCACACACACACACACGCACACACACACACACGCACCCATCTAACCCTGTCGCCTTGATCCTCACTCTGTAAGAGAATCTGACCTCTGTCGGCCAGTCCTTCTGCCGATGGTTCTCTACGACACTTCAGAGGCCCAGGGCCATTACCTGGATTGACTCAGCTGGAGCACTGGTCCAGCCTTTCCCATCTACTGCCCTCTGCATCCTCTCAAAGGCCTGTGACTGACAGGGCACACATGAGATTAAGAAGGGAGTAATGAGCATCTGAGGCGTCTCATGACTGAAGAAGACTTCATGACCTGTCAAAACTGTGTCCATGGCTGCAGTGCAATAGCTTGTTGATGACGGTATTTTCAGGTTTGCTGTGTGCCTAGCATTCTGTCTCTGCCCCTGCTGTGATCATGATCCACACTTAATGTCCAACTAGGAGATATTTGGGTGCAGAATGAGGAGACCACTATCTAGTGCGGAGTCCCTAGGAGGCAAGTTCCTCCACTTGTAGGGATGAGAGCCTGTAAGACACAGGTGCAGAGAGCATCACACACAGCACAGCTGCTGGCGGGGGAATGACCTAGAGATGGACATTCACAGGCCCCCTCCTCAAATGAGGCTTAAGTCGGGTCCCTTAGCTGCTTTACCTTGGATTCAGTTGAAGTAGATGGGAGAGGGGAGAAAAGTCAGTGGAAGAGTCTGTGGTCTCAAAGCCTTGGATTCCCTGCATATTTTGGGAGGCATTGGTAATCGCTTTGTGACTTGGAAAGAGAAAAAGATGTATGGCTAGTGGAATGACTGTACTGTTGACAGGGAACTTATCAATTATATGACTTAGACTTCTCTTTCTGTGAGAAAGTAAACAAAAGGATGGTTTGTTTTGGCTCAGATGTGATGATATGGTACCTCATGATAGGAACAGGAGGATGTTAGGAGAAAGCAATTGACTTCATTGTGTCAGGAATCCCAGACAGCTGAAGGATGAGGATCTACTTGTTTTCTCAGTTTGATATAGCTGGAAATGCAGCCTGAGGAAATGTTCGAGAAAACATACAGGGTAGGTACTAACTACCTCAGACAAAATCTCCCTGAAACATTCAGAGATACACCCCCAGGTGTTTCCATCTAAGTACTTCTCCGAGTTCACAAAGAAGGTTCACTTCTGGGAAGCCAAGCTGCCCATAAAGAGAAGTACTTTAAGTGCAGAAAGATCATTTCAGATCAAGACAAATGCTGGCTATAACAGGAGAGGGGAGGACACAGAGGGAGGAGCTGGGAAACTGCATGTGGTGGTTTGCACATGCTTAGCACATGGAGCTGCACTCTTGGAGGTGTGTCCTTGTTGGAGTAGGTATGTCACTGTAGGGGTGGACTTACAGACCCTCCTGCTAGCTGCCTAGAAGCCAGTCCCCTCTTTCCCTTTGGAACATGGTGTAGAACACTCAGGAAGTCACAAGCCATGCCTGTCTAGACACTGCCATACTTACCACTGTAATGATTTGAATTGAAACTCACAACAATTGAGCCACCGCAAAAAAATATTGTACAGATGAGGTAATAAAATATTGCCCTGGTCATAGTGTCTCTTCACAGCAATGGAAAACCTAACTAAGACACTCAAGGAGGTACTCCGAGCCACCTCATGCCAGGGGAAGAAATTGTTGAGAGATGCAGTGTGGATCACAGGGAGAAGGCTGTCATGGGGCCATCCAGCTTCTTAGAGAACATAGCCTCTACTCAGTCTGCTGAGTGAGATGGAAATAGACTCATTCTGAGAGAAGGCAAGGGTACTGGGTAGTTTTGGTCGACTTGACACAAGAGACACAGGAGGAGAAAAACCTCAGCTAAGAAATTACCTCCACTTTTTGTCCTCTGGTCAAGCCCACGGGCTGATTTTGTGATCCCTGATGAGGTCATTATAGAGCACGGTGGGCAGCATCACCTCTAAGCAGTGGATCTTGGTCCCATGAGAAGGCAAGCTGAGGAAGCCAGGGAGAACAAGTACATGAGTAACTTCCTTCCAGGATTCTTGCCTCTGTTCCTGCTTGGCTTTTACCCTGACTTGCCTCAGGGAAGGGTTTTGACAGGGATACGCAGTTTATCAGCCCTTAACTCCCTAACATGCTTTTGGCCGTGGCACTCATCACAGCCGTAGACTCCAAACTGGGACAACAAACAGATGAATGGAGTCCCACTGTCTAAGAATTCCTGCAGGATGCTTGATTACACTCTGAACCCAGAACACTGTTGTTTCCTAATCAAAACGTGTTCCTAGTAGTGGTATGGCTCACTTTTAGTACACATTTCAATCCCAAACAATGAAGGTAAAGTTAATATTGTAGAAAGTAGCACCATGTTTGAGAGTTATATCTAATTGAGTAGCAGATGAATTGAGTGATGAATCTGAGAAACATTTGACAGAAGAGGATATGCCTCACTCTCATGAGGAGAAAGGGGAAAAGGAGGCTACATAAGGAAAAGCAGTGCAGAGAGAGAAAGCAAGAGAAGGAAGCAGTTTCATTGGGAGAGATTTACAGAGATCAGGAAGAACCAGGAAACAGTGAGTTTATTCCATAGTAAATCTCAGAGGCAAAAAAGAGTCTAAGCCCAGACAAGATCATATGGCGTCTCCAAGCTTCTAGGACTAGGTTTAAGTTAACACAACAAGGCAGTAAGCAGAGAGAGACTACATTTACACTAAAAGAATAAACAATACATTTGTGAGCGAAAAACAATGAAACACCCTAGTCCATTCCTTGAAGAGGGAGCAGGTCCTGTCTCTGAAGAGAATGTGAGCAGGACCAGGGATGTGGATCAGGACTGGTGGTTCCTTTATCTGGTCCCTCAGTCCACTTCAGTCCTTATGAGCTAGTTTATGTCTCAAGGACAAGCAAGAGCTTGACCTCTAGTTCAGAAGGAGATCTTGTCCCACATATAAAGCAGTGTCTAAGCAAGTAAGAGTCAGGAATAACTGGATAACTCCCCAGAAACAGAGAGGATGAAGCATATGTATAGGAGGTGTCCTGCTATTCTCTGGAAAATTGACTTAAGGGCAAATCATCTCACAGGATCACAAGGGAGAATTAAAATTCCATTGTCCTATCTGTGAGGAGTCAACTCAGTGGTTTTACAGGACTCCCTGAGGTGAAGAGGCATGCCAGGAGCCTGGAGGGGAGACCTAAGATACCTCAGTGCTGCTCAGAAGATGAGTACCTCCATGACAAAGATAATCTAGAGGAATCCACCTCTTTCTGTGCTTTCACATCTAATTTGGCACCTTAATGCATGCTGGAAGCAAGGCTCTAGGTCAGAACAAAGAACGGGTTCAGATTAGACAGGGCCAAGAGCTCCTCTTGCCATGGATCTTTCTGCCCTTGTTCCTCCAGATCACAAAATCAGAAGCCTGTGAACGTGGCTTTGACAACTCTCTCTTGTAGAGCCTCTCCTGTGTACTCTGTAGAGGTGTCACCTGCCAATATAAAGCTGATGTGCTACTGGCTGAGGCAGGAACCAGAAGAAAGAAGCAGAGAGAGAGGTACCCGGGAAAGAGTCAAGAGCAGGAGTTTGACCATGAACTCTGAGGAAGTCGGACTCATGAACCAGAAGACAAGTCATCAAAATCTGGCAGATACTGACTACAATAAACAAGTTACGAAAGTTATGAGCTAGTCTGTGAATAGGCCAATGCTTATGGGCTGGGCATATATTCCTAAATTATAAAGTCTAAGAGTCGTTATTCTTGGAACAACAAGGCAGGCTGGAAGGCAGTAGTTACCAAAACACACTGAATGTGAGGCTTAGAGCCTGAGAACTCTTGGTTGGAAGATAATTTCACAGAAATGGAGCAGTGAACCACAGAGAGGCAATGCAGAAGGCAGCTCTAAAATACATACATACATACATACATACATACATACATACATACCCCGATGAGGAGAAAATAAGGGCTCTTCTACTGGAACCTCAGTGCACTTCTCAGGTACTGCTTCTCTAATTAGAGGTTTATGAGTCAATACAGGTGGAGGGTGCAGAGTTGATCAAAGTCTCTCTCAAGCTGCAACTTTAATGCACTTCCCTAGTGCAGCAGAAGAACTGAGCAGCCTGGGCCTGTCAGAAACCAGCATGTGCCTGTGAGAGGAGCCTGCAGTGGCCCCTAGACAAAAACAATGCAGTGGCATTCTGAGAGCCTCATCTAACTTCCCAGGGTGACAGCAGATGCAGGACAAAGGGAAGCTCTAGCCCCAAAACTGGCAAGGGCAGCCTGCTGGACAAAGCAGAGAGATGGAAGCTAGCTGCCATGGATATGTGCTGGCCTCAGGAGCCTGCAAAAACACAGAAGGTAGAAAGAACATGTCACTGAGAGGGAAATGTATTCAATTTGAAAATAAACAATTTGAACCTGAGTATAAAAAAAATCTGAGAAAGAATGAATTCGTTTGTTGGCAGTATAATCAGGTCTCCAAAGGAAGAAGAGAGTAAAAAGCAAATATTGGTGCGTTAAGAAATGGAGAAAATTACAATTACCGATGGCACTTGGACCGCAAATAATATTGTTTTGATTGTGAGCAAGAAATGATTGTAGGTTCAGTAATGATCATAGTTTTATATATCACCTTTAAGTAGCTTCAGAATAAAGCAGACTTAGATAAGACAGTGTTGGGAGCAACCTTGTCTGAAAGTTAACTGCTCTGTTATCCATAACTGCTTATTGGCACAAAAATCCTGGTCTCAATGGGAAAGTAATGATCCAGTTGAGAACAAATAGCTACTAGTCTTGCTATTAGGTATCCAGCAAACCCACTTAGTACCAGCATAGACAAGAACAAATAGTTATTAATCTTGCTGATAGGTATGTAACAACCCACTTTGATTTGGAAACCTGCTTTAGATTTTGTGGGTAGGTATCTAGCAATTCATTTTGTTATGAGATCAAACATCTATGGGTCTTGTAGACAAGTGCTTAAGTCCCAGCCTGGTCAGGAACAAAATAGCTATGCATCATATAGACAGGTACCTAGCAACCTAAACTTTTCACCTAGCCAATTTCCTGGTCCTGAGAGCACCTGCACTCCCCGAAGACAAAGCGACCGTACTCCCTCCCCTCTCCCACATCCTGCTTGTACTAGTGTACAACCTGAGTGAGAAAAATTAAAATTTGTCAGCTTGATAAGACTCCTTGATTTGCTGGCCTTCTTCGCATCCCTTGTCTCTCAGTCTTTTCCAGGTGACCCCCCAGTCCCTGCTTGATCGCACTATTGGCCAGGGCAAGACAGAAAGAGGATGGAATGCTAGGTGAGAAACCATAGAACAGAGATGAGAGGATTCTTAAAATCAGAATAAAGAATCTTCAAACAATCCAATCTGGATCCAAGAATGAGAGCAGAAACAGTATTTCCAGAGGAAAAAGTAGTACAAAGGTTTCAGGAAAGACCATAGAGGTTCAATATTCTCAGTCAAAAATCCAGATTCTGCTTAATATTGGCACATTAAAGCCATAACATACAAGAGATTATGTGTTTCATTTTGTAGAGTTTGAAATTTTAAAATATGTACATATGTTTGTATATCATTCACTTGATATACTCTAAGACTGCCAAGAAGCTTCGCTCTCCAGTACTGAAAGGGGGGATTTTAAAATTTTACATCTATTAGAGATGAAAGCTACCTTGGAAATACCTTTGCAGACTAATGGAGCTAATGGTGCATTAACATGTGTATCCACTATAATACACATTTCCCATTAAGGGCATTAAAAATTTTGTACGTTATGAACTTACAGGGCAAGGAAATATGGACAGCTCTCACAGAACTTTAAAGGAAATGCTCTGAGAACAAAAGGTGGAT
Organism: Montemys delectorum; assembly: GCA_019843815.1. NCBI lineage: Eukaryota > Metazoa > Chordata > Mammalia > Rodentia > Muridae > Montemys > Montemys delectorum. The sequence goes on from JADRCD010000039.1 coordinate 19,609, forward strand.
CTGGGATCTCCCCAAGATAGTTTAAATCAAGTTTTATTGACATGAAATTATTTTTAAAATGCCAATGAGACAGATAATACAGTTGCTAAAAAGCACTAGATCTTAGAAAGGACAGCCAACTTAGATAAATATGTGATAACCTCAAAATAGAAGGCAGCAAAGGTGCTGCATAAGGGAGAATAATATGATCTTGTTTCAATGGGAAAAGAAAAACTGTAGAATCCTTCAAAATTAATAAAAACCAGAGTTGACTGTGAGAGACCTCCTGAAGATCCTCGCTACAGAAAAGAAAGAAATCCTGAGGACAAACAGAACAGGTAACTTGTTTGCTGACCCCTCCACATGGGAACTGCACTGAGACTGGTTGAGAGAAGAGAAAGTCTCCAGCCAAGATTGCAGGTGAGCACTGCCAATAAATCTTGTGGGCAGCAGAATCCTCAGGACGGATCTATGCCATCCTTTCAAATGGCATGGGTGAAAATTCATATTAAATTTGGTTATGTAGTCCAGGTAACTTAGAAAAATAAAAGCCTTACCAGCTCACACAGATGTCATCGAATCCTCTTTAGCTGATGAGCACACCTCATATTCCAGACATATGTTAATGCAGACATGTATATTACCTGTAAAAGTTTATATGCCTACAGACATCAATGAAGATAAAGAAGCCATGACAAGATTCACCCACGGGGAGGCTGAGTAGGGCACTATAACCCTGAGACATATTTATTCTAGCATCCTGCTAAGCGCAACCTCAGACTACATCAATAGCTGTTTCATCAAAACTCACTTCTAGGAAAGTTTAAAGTTGCTGAGCCCAGTTGGCCCAGACTCTTAGACTTTTCCAAGTCTAAGATATAAAATCACTTATCATTTAAGCTCTGCACCTTCTGGGACACCGAACTTGGAAAACTAATAACACAAACAGCTTTCTTAACAATAGCCAATATCCCAGTTTCCTTTGCAGACCCATAAGGAAGAGATACCATCAAGGGGTAAGAAGCAATTTCAAGAGAAGGACACCCCCATTCACAATAAGTGGCGTGGATGGTTTTAATCATTTTTCCGGTTAGTTATGTTTGTTCTCCTTTAAGCGGGATTGGTTAAAAGTTGTTAATTGTCTTGGCCAGGGTGGAATCAAAGTAAGGGATGTTGGACTCAGGGATTTCTTTTTCTCTTCCTTTTACTTTACTCTATCCTTCTCTTGATCTTATCTAATGTTTATGGAAAGGAGGAGAGGCATGAAGAGAAAAAGGGGGTATAGAGAAATAATGGCATATATATACATATTATATGTGTATATATATGAATACAACAGTAGATTATTAAATCTACTTTTAGACCAAAGTACACAACAAGCCAAATATTTTCACATTTGCTATGGACTTTGTATCTTAATACAGAATAGGATTCTATTTGCAAGAATGTACTATGTATACACGTTTCAACTCTCTTTAAGATATTGTACCTACATGATGTGAAGTTCTAATCCTTTAAGGATGCTGTTACAAACTGTCTAGGATAATAAAGAAATGCAAGTTATAAGTTAGACAATCAAACTTATGGGCATATTAGATATGAGTATTGTTAATTACAGAAAATGTATCCTACGTTAAGTAGTTATCTAATAACAAGCAGTAAGATATACTGTAGATAGTCTTCAAAAACCTCAAAAATCTACAGAATATAGCATTTAAAAAGGTTTTATCAATAAAAGGCTCATAAAATGAGACATGTTTGTTCCTGGAAGCATCTGACACTACTTCTAAATGATGAGCACTGAAGAACCTCTATAAAGAGTTTGCTTCAAATGAGACAAGCTATACAATAGGCAAGAAATTGTGCTTGGGGAGACTTCAGATAGAAAGCTGTCCATGTTTGGGATAAAAAAAGAGACAGGGAAGTTGATGGCCAAGCTCTACCAGGACAAGAAAGGAGTCCTTCACAATTCCTGTTTCACAGAAAAGTCTCTCACATATTCTGGGCCAGAAGGCTCAAGATGGATGCTCCAAAGACTCATGGACCTATTTGGTGACTGTTTGGGCAGCCAGCTGTCTCTGTCATTTCTATAGATTTGGAAGCTGCTTGTGCTGTACTTCCAGGATACTCGGGCCATTTGACTCCTCAGGTCTCTAATGGGATTGAAGACCAGGTAGTGATAGTCTCATATTTCAGCTTAAAAAGTTTACAATTGAACCAGTTCCACAACACCCAGAGGAAACTCCACTCCCAAGCGCTCTGACACACCCAGGATCAGAAGTGAGGAGGAACCAACATCTGTCCCAACACTGGGAGTAACTGGGACCAGCCATACCAGGAACACAGGAACTCTGCCAGCCCAGTGACTCGGGTT
>JADRCD010000040.1:0-32088 GCA_019843815.1 Montemys delectorum
CAGCACAGAACATACCCCTATCAGCAAGGTACTAGATAGCCACAACCCCAACAAGGGAGTTTAGAGAAAATATTTTTAGCTCTACACTGATGGATCTTCTCTAACTTGTCACAGAGAATGTTCCACTTGGCCTCAACAATTGCCTGTTATCCCTTCATTGTGTGGACTCTGATTTCAGCATTATCTTTCTCTACTTTCAGCTCAAGCTCAACTTTTAAGAGGACAATCTTGGGGTTCTTAGACTTCTTGGGCTGCATTTCAAACCCAGCCTAAGGGAAAGTCTTCTTGAAAGGAAGATCAGCCACCAGCTGAGACTCCTCTAGGGCACCACCCTGCACCTTCGAGATGCCCATCATTTTAAGCTGCAACAACTCATCAAGCATCGTCACAGCATCAACCACCATCTTGTTGAAGAAGGCCTTCTGAAGGAAGATCAGCTTGGAGCTCAGGGTTGTCACTGCAGACTTCTCTAGCATCTTCCTCTGTTCTACTTTATCTTGCATTTTCACAGTCACAGCTATCTCTTTGATTTTGTTAACAGCCAACTGGGTGGCTGAGCAAAAGCTCCGATGATTATATAAGAGTGTGAACCTATCTCCACATAGGGCTTCTCCTGCTTCAGAAACTTCACAGCCAGCTGGATTACTGAGGTGGTGCCATCACCAACCTCAGCATCTTGGGATTTGCCAATGTCTACTAAAGTCTTTGTTGCAGGATGGACAACATTGAGGAGTTTCAGAATGGTGGCCCCATCATTAGACATTATGACTTTGCCTCAGCCATCCATAATAAGTTGGTCCATGCCACAGGGACCCAGGATGGTTATTACAGCTTCAGTAATCACTTGGCAGGCACTGATGTTACTCATGAGCTGAGGGATGCCTTGGGAGCTTTCAGTACCCTCTTTCAACAGGATAACTAGTGTGGGCATCATCTTAGAACTGGCTTCAGGTACCTGCAACTCGTCAGTTCTCCAAGGCCATAATTCTTAATAGTGCCACTCTCCATTAGCCAACTGCTCAAACACATGAATCTATGGAGGCCAAACCTTGAGATCCACCAGAGTGGTACTTTGTGTTTTAATAATTATGACATTTTATTTCTGTCCACAGTCTCTCTGCTGTGCTCACTCCTTTCTTCAATCTGAAATACTGCTCTTGTATTTTGTTTAAGTTTGGTTTGTTTTATATCAATTTTTGTATTGTTTACATAGTAGAAAGTGTTTCTTTCTCTTTCATTTATGGTGGATAATTTTGCTATGTATAATAGTCTAGTATGCCGTGATAGTCCTTTAGGATTTGGGATGCATGATTCTAAGTGTCTCTGCCTTTCAAAGTTTATAAGAAGTTAGCCGTTATTCTGGTGGATTTTCTTTTATATGTGACTTACATTGTTCTACCTTTGTCAGATTTCAGTATACTTTCTTTGTTCTGTATATTTAATGTTTGAAATATGATATGACATGAGATTTTCTTTTTTGATATTGACTTCTTGGTGTTTTGTGTGCTTTTTGCATCGATATAGTTTAGTCTTCAGTTGAGGGAAGTTCTCTTCTATTGTCTTGTTTAAAATCTGATCTATTCCATTCACTTGGTATTCTTCTTCCTCATCTATCCTGTAAATAAAAAAAAAACTGGCTTTCTCATTGTGTCCCACATTTTTTGTATGTTCCATCTCTATGTGCTTTCATTTTTTCATATACTTTATTTATTAAGTGTATATTAAGTGTAGATTCTCAACTTTGCCCTTGTGTCCTTATATTATATCTTCCACTTGATCCTTATCAAGCTTCCCTTTGAGTTTTCTAGTTGAGTTAGTGGATTGCTTAATTTCACTTCAATTTCAGCTGTGTTTTCTTGAATGTTTCTTCCTTTTTTACTAAATTCTCTTCTCAAAGCCTGGATTATCTTCACCATTTCCACCAACACTATGACCGTGTTTTCTTGTGCATCGTTCAGGTGTTTATTCTCCTTAAGTCCTTTCCCCTGAATTTATTAAGCTGTTTCTTTGGGTCTTCTTCATGGACCTTGCATTCAGCTCACTATGCTACCCAGGGTGGACCTGAATTTGGTGTATCAAGTGTTTTTGTTTTTGTTTTATCTGCCTCAGCCACTGGGGTAGCTAGGAATATAGGCTCACACACCCAACAGGCAAATGCATTTTTTCATATGTGTACACACAGACCCAGACACAAAGACACACTTTACCAACTCTCTGCTATGTTTATCAACTTCGGCAGAATAAATCTATTATATTATATTTTATTTATTTATTTTGTGTGAAAATGCATGGGCTATGGCGGGTATGCACATGCCACAATACACACATGGAAGCCAGGAAACAATGTGAAAGAGTTTGTTCTCTCTATCATGCAGATCCTGGACACTGAACTCAGGTGATCAGATTTGTTGCTGAGTTATCTCACCAGCCCAGAATAAATCCATTTAAAAAATGTTTTCTAAGTAATGTCTGAGAATTATCAATGCCACAATGAAAGAACCTTAGGGACATAACAAATTTCCTGAATTCAATTTATTTCCTTCTTATTTACTATCTTCAGCCTCCTTACTGAACGTGTGTAACTATACTCATGAGATACATTATTTAATTCATTATTAATGCAGATGATTTCTTGATGTTATCTGTGTACTCTGACATATTTTTAGAAAGCAAAGTTGTTATGTTTTTCTGTCAGGGTGGTTTTCCTGCCTTGGTGAGCTTCTGTCTCAATTAGAAAGCACTGATGTACATTGATGAACACTCAGAGTAGTTTGATGGAAGACTTTTAATTATACCATATGATGTGCACTTTGGGAAATCATAGGATCTGACAGATTGATGTGCACATTTGGAAATAGGTAAGGCTGATATAAGGTGAATATTGTTCATGTCTGTCTTTGCTCTGCTTTGAACAGTGAGGGGAGGCTCTTCTCAAAAAGAAAATGGATCTTTCTTCATGCTAGTTTGAGAATGTTCTATATACACATATACATATATACTATATACACATATACACATATACACATAAACACATACACACATACACACATATACATATACACACACATATATACACACATAGACACATATACACACATATATACACATATACACACATATACACACACATATATATACACATATATACATATATACATATGCTTATATGCTCTATGGATGATGTGAGATATTTTTGACCATCCAAATTCAACAAATGCATACAGTGTCTAGAACCTAAAATCAATAAATGAATATACATATTTAGAGTATTTTTAGAACTGAGGTTTATCATCTGAACATTGTTATGACAGTAACTCTATAGACATGATTCTAGAACCCACTGGAAAATATAATGAATGTATTGTCGGAGAAAAACAAGGGGAGATCACTCTTTCCATAAGAAAGCAGAAAAGAGGGTTAAGGAGATGGCTCAGCCTAAAAAGCGCTTGCAAACGAGAACCTGAGATTAAGTCCCAGACCCCATTTATGATAGTATCCTATCACATTCTCATAATCCCAGCACTGTGGAGGCAGAGAAAGATGGAATCTTTGGGCATACTGGCCAGTTAGCCTTGCCTGAACAGTAAGCTCCAGGGAAATGAGAAAATGTGTCTCAAAAAAAAAAAAAAAAAAAAAAAAAAAACCCAAAGTAGATATTACCTAACCCCTACTCTGGCCTCCATGTGCACACAAGTACATAACTATACATTTATACGTGTTACCCAATCCCTACATGAACATACAAAAGAAATGAGAAAAGAGTATAAGAGGGTCAGCGTTGTGGGAAATATTAAAAAGAACGGCAAGTTCTTGCGCGACACCCAGCTACTCTCAGCTCTGGTGGTCTAGTCAGCCAGTTCTTATCCTGTGGAGACTCTCTAGCTCAGAGGTCCAAAATCTCTCCACCCAGCTCACTAAATTCCCACTGGCAGATCTCTACAATGCCAGCCCTGTGCTTCAAAACACCTAAGGCCTTTGTGGTGCGTATCTAGCAAACCCACCCTCTGCTGTCATACCTTTCTCTCTTGAACTCAGTCAAACTGAAACTGCCACATGAAGGAAAGCACACACAAACTTAGTTCAGAAACAACGGTAACTCAGGAGCTGGGTGCAACAACTAGAATCCTAGTCTTGTAAACCAGAGTAAATCTAAATCCTCTTGATTCATCGTATCAGCCAGGAGACACTAGTAGCTACATCTTACTCTCTAGCCATGCCTGTCCCTCTTGTGCTTCCTCTATTTCTCCATCCAATCTAGAAGTCCCGCCTACTCGCCCAGTGATTGGTGCCTTTACTTGAGTACCTGACTCATTCCTCATTCCAGAGAACCCATGCTGTGAAAGCAGAATTAACATCAAAATACAGGCATCACCAGGGCAATCCACAATAAGTGTCATGGTTTATTATTTTGTTCTTACAATTTTCCTAAAATACATTGAATCGGAGATTGTAATAAATGGATAGAGATAGTGCTTTGACTTAATTCAATACAGGTTTGAGACACTGAGTTAAACTGAAACAATGTTTTCATATGTTCATAGGAGACTGCTTTTAAAGTGGTACTATTTTATCTTTTTTCTAATACTTTCACTTGACAAAGATAGTAGGTGAATGTAAAAAGATAGAAATTGAATCTAATACTTTGTATATATACATTTTTATGATGCTAAGAAATAAAATCAGTAGTTTTGGATAAAGATATTTTTTTAAATTGAAATAAGTTGAATTGCTTGAATACAGGATTGCTTTATATGCCTCTCTCTCTCTCTCTTTATTCCCCCCACTCTCTCTGAGTGAGTGTGTGTGTGTGTGTGTGTGTGTGTGTGTGTGTGTATGCAATGTTCCTATGTGTACACAAGCATCATCTTAAGAGAGTTTGGTTTTCTTCTTCAACTAAACTTAGTCAGGTGTGGTTGCAAGTGAATAACTCACTGAGCCACCACACTGGTCATAATATTTAAGTATTTTCTAATAAGGTATTTAAATACAGACAGTGTGATATACATTGGAGACTTTCATGACTGGCCAAACTGATGTTTGGTTTTCCTTTAGTGAGTTGTTATTTTTCAATACTTTTGGAACTCCAGATACAAATCCCTAAAAGTGGCGTCATATCTTGCTGAATGTGCATGTATGGTGGCTGCCAGCTCAGGAAGATTCACATGGGCTTTTATAAAAATAAATTTTGAGATTTATGTGGACATTAGAGCATGACAATAGTATTTAAAGATACAGGAGTTTGGGGGATTTTGGCTTCTCATGCCCATCTCCTCCATCTACTGACTTTTCTGTAACCTCCCTCTTGAGTACCATGCCCTGGGTCCAAGGAATGGACTGTGATGTCTTAGAGACACATGTCATTTTGATGCCTGCAGACTCCTAATGTTCACATCAGGAGAAGAGTACTCCTGAAAAAAAAGAAGAAGGAGGGGAAGGAGGGGGAGGGGGAAGAGGGAGGGGGAGGAGGAGAAGGAGGAGGAGGAGGAGGAGGAGAAAATAATGTTGTTGCTTTCACAGAATTCTCAATATATCTGAAAATAACCCTCTAAAGATTTCAACTAATTGTATGGACAATAGGAATAAATGGAAACAAGAGTTCTGTTAGGATTTTTAATAAGGAGAAATTACTTATAGTTTAGGGCTTATCAAACTCTACAAGTACACATTTTTGCTCCATACCTCTTTGGTTGAACATAGAACTGCTTAAATTTCCAATTATTAGAAAGTAACTCTTTAAAATTCTAAAATTGTTATAAATGAAATAATGTTTTTGTAACTTAGTATATCTCTGTCACTGTCCAATTGCCTCTGTCCCACCTCCTGCCTCTTTGTGTGTGTGTGTGTGTGTGTGTGTGTTTATGTTACATTGCCAGATGATGAACGCAAGGCATTACATGCTAACTAAATGATCTACTAGTGTGCTACACTTCAGCTGAGAATAAATTTTATGTCCAACCTTAAATAACTGGGAGAAAAGTAATATATCACACAAATATTTTATTTGGTGATCTGCTTAGATTCAATATGTTATGAACATCAACATCTTAGGATATTACCTATATTTGTAATGTGAAGGTCCACATTTTGATGTAAACATTTTCTAGTGAGCTGAATGGTTCCTTCATTTCACTTAAACCATCCTCTGTCATAGATTGCAAGAATTATTTGAGACTTGAAATAATTCTTCATGGTTTGAAAAAAAATAGAGTGCTAGTGTTTATAGCAAACACACATTGGATATAGTAGATAAAGGCTTTTTTGACTCTAGAAATTGAAGTTAGGGATATTTTAACCTCCACAGTCTCAGCTGAAAACATAATAATTTGTAGTTCATCTTAGTTTTGAAGTAATTTGCATTTAATCTGAAAATACTTTCATCCTACTATTTAATTCCTCTAAGGAAGGAAAAGCTAATCATTATGTACTCTTACATTTGAAAGTGGATTTACACTTAGAGCCACAGAGTGTAAGGTATTGTCCATACTGGAATAGGATGAGATGCAGGACAAAGGGCACACACACATTAAACTACATAGACAGATAAATTAATATCTATTAATAAACATGGTCGCTACAATCAATAAAATATATTATGTTATCAAGAGAGTAGATATTAATTACTCTCATCAACAAAAAAATATATGAAATGAACTTCCACTGAAAAGTGCTTTATATCAGATGCATATATAATTTATTTTGTTAATAAAGTTGAATTAGCTAGCAAAATCCAAATAAAGCAAACAGAAAAATCAATGAATGCTAGTTCATTCCAATACAGTGGCATCTTTTTTAAAACAATGCTTCTGTATATATTTAAATGTCTTCAACTTTACCCAGAACATTTCCAGTGAGAAAACAGATTCACAGGCATAGTCACCTTATCTAGGAAAAATGCACAATGTGGGGATTCTCCAGAACTTCGGATACTGAAATTATTTCATTGTATTTTCTTCTCTAGATTCTGCAAGTTGAGGGGTTTACATGAACCAGAGCATGTTGTGCCATTCTAGCAGAACACATGTCAGGAAGCAGGCTTCCTGGGGGATTTCAGCCATCACCCTTCTTCATATGTCACTGCAATTAGAGTATTAAGGGAAAGCTCTTCCTGATGAGATTCATCATGAGTCCCAAGCAAAATCTAAACAAAACAAACAGAAAATCAATGAATGTCAGCATCAATTTCCTTTTATGTCATTTTAGGTTTTATTTCAAACATTTTATTAAGTGATGGAGCTTGGAAGATTGGTAAAGTACCTGCTACCCAAGCCTGAGAATCTGTGTTCAATCTCTAGGACCTAAGTAAAAGACTAGATACAGTGGTATATGCTTATAATCCCAGTACAAGAGAGGCTGTGGCAATCAAACACTCTGAATAATTCACTAACAAGCCAACTTAACCAAGCAAATGAGCCGTCGGCCCCAATGGACAAGGCTTCTGAGAAATGAACCCTGATGATGACTTCTAGCTTCCAGGTTAAGAAACAAACACATGTGTATGGACACAGGCACACATGAATCTGCATACATATGGAAAGATTAAATTATACCAATGTAAATAGTAAACTGTTAGCATGCCCAAGAAAATAAGTGGATTGAATGAGTGGTTATATGGTACCTATTAAAGCTACTCTAGAAGACTCAGTTCAGGCATTTGTCTTCTAGGATAAAGTGGAATACACAGACGCTACGGTTTGTATGCTGAATGCTCCCCATAGGCTCATGCATTTCAGGGCTAGATTCACAATAGGGAACCACTGAGAAGTAGTAAAACCTTTAGGACATGAGTCCTAAAGAGAGGTTTTAGACAATTGAGGGCAGGCTGTCCAAAGAGATTGTGTATTGGGATGGCACAAATGCACACTCCTTTACTCACAACACTCAGAAAAAAAGTCAGTGGAAGAATCCCAAGTTTGAGGCCCACCAGAGATACTGTGGGGGTGGTTTAAAAGGCTTACAAAAAAGCATGAATTTGTCGATTGCTGCATGTCCTTTCTCTTTGCTTCCTGGAATGTTAAATTTCAGGCTTGCAAACCTGACATGACATATTGACCTCATAGAGGTCAAACTCTTGGGCCTACAAAATCCCCAAGCTGGACATTTCCGAGGCATTATGTAATAACAAGTCTGTTTCATTTTTAAACTGACCAGTGTGAGGTACGTAGTTATAGTGACTCAAAACTGACTAATCAATAGAAATTAAGGCCTTCTTTAATTTAGGTTGTTGTGGTGGTTTGAAATGACGTAAATAAGCTAAGATATTTGAACATTTGGTCTCCAGTTGGTGGAGCTCCTTGGTGATGTTACTTTATGCTTCCTGCTTGGGGTTGAAGAACTGATCTCAACCTGCCCCAGCCATGTCCCACCTAACATATTCTGAAAATATAAGCAAATATCCCTTTGGATCAGGTTGTTTTATCACAGCAACAGAAAAACAACTAATGTATAGTAAATGTAAAATAGCTAAATAATTTTACTAGCAAACCTAAGTCCTGCTGCTACTCAGAACCATGCATACTTCCAAGCACAGGTAGATCACTGCTGGTATCTTTGGCTTTTAGAATAGTATGTATGTACCAAATAACTGCTTCATTCTTCTAAAAAAAACACATCATGCTGGAAGCATTTATCACATCCTCGTTTTTTGTTTGTTTTTGTTTTTTGTTTTGTTTTCGTTTTGGTTTTTTGAGACAGGGTTTCTCTGTGTAGCCCTGGCTGTCCTGGAACTCACTCTGTAGACCAGGCTGACCTCGAACTCAGAAATCCGCCTGCCTCTGCCTCCCAAGTGCTGGGATTACAGGCGTGACCCACCACTGCCCGGCATTCATATCATCTTTTTATGTTAAGATTTATTTATTTATTTTTAGTTTCCCACCCCCTTTGTGTTTGTGTGTGTGTGTGTGTGTGTGTGTGTCTGAGCATGAGTTTGTGCACATGAGCATAGTTGCCTACAGAGGTGAGAAGAGAGTGTTAGATCTCCTGTGGCTGGAGGTACAGGCAGTTTGGGACTTTAGTCATGAGTTCTAGAGACAAAACTCTGTCCTTTGCGAGGATGAAGGATACCACTTTACCTTAACCACTGAGCCATCTCTCCAGCCCAGATAATCTATTTGGATAAAGACAGTTATGTATACTGTAAAGAAAAATTGTCTTTCAGCCTAGTGCAAAAGAATACTGGATATTTTGATTTTAAGAGAAATAATGGGTCACTGTTGCAAACACCGGTGTTTTATAGATTTTATGCTTTCTTAAAAAAATGAAAGCTCTATGTTGTTATTTCTAAATTAATAAACATTTAACTCTTACAGGATAATCTCTCGACAAGAGTACAAGCAGTAAATTTCTCTCTCAGTATTTAATCAGATACTTTACTTGACTGTAAGGAAGAATATAACTTTTATAAGGTCTGAAGTTTTATGTTCCTGTTACTGTTTAATGTGGACATAAGAACGGAGGTACAAAGGAGTTTGAAATATACAGTTTTGTTAAAGTTCACTTGGAGAGTGCCAGTAAAAGAAACCCTTAAGGAAATAGAAGAATAAGTAATGGAGTCAAGAGCATTGACTGGGTACATTTAGTGTTCCTCCTGATAACAGCACCACGAAAAATAGGAGATATCTCATCAGTGTGTGTCATTTATTGCTTATAGGATATTTCTTAACTGCCTCTGTGTAGAACAGGAAAAGGATGTAAAATGAGTCATATATACTGAGGCTTGTTAGAAAACTTTCATCCTGGTGGAAGAGAAAGGACAATGGACTAGTAAATTCAACCCAGCAAAAGATTCCAAGATAAAAGTCTACACTGTCACAGGCATGAGGTGAAGAGTTTTGTCAGAGAGAAGTTAATGATGCAGAGAGGCGGAAGCATACATCGTAAGGTGTTGGTTAAACTGCATCTTCATGATGCAGAGAGGCGGAAGCATACATCACATCGTAAGGTGTTGCTTAAACTGCATCTTCATGATGCAGAGAGGCGGAAGCATACATCACATCGTAAGGTGTTGCTTAAACTGTATCTTCATGATGCAGAGAGGTGGAAGCATATATCGTAAGGTGTTGGTTAAACTGGATCTTCATGTTTTAGAGGAAAGCTATGCAGATTAAAATCTATGCAGAGAGATTATGGCTGCTCCTTTTTTTTCTTGTGAGTTAATTGCACAGAAACTGAGGGTACAACCCTGGTTCCCAAAGACTGCAAATATTAGGACTGGAGACGGGACACAAAAAAGGTGATCGATCAGTGGGTGCTAGAGTTGGCTTAGGTAGAAGTAAGTTCTGTTTTATTGTTTAGAGCATAGCATCACATTGTATAACTTTAATTAAGATATCACATGGTACTTCATAAATATTTACATATTCTATATATAAATCAAATTGTATTAAAATAGCAGTCATTTAAAACATATATGGGATGAATTATTTATAACTTTTGTGATTCTAAGGTACCATACTGCTTAATATTGTTTTTTTTCTATGTTGAGATAATCTAATTTTGTATCTTTCTAATTCTCTGTACTTTATAGTTTTGAAGAGATACACATTTCTAGTTGTGCGTATAGTCATTGCTTCTCAGCTAATGTAGTTGAGGTGAATAATCTTAAATGGCAAATTAGTGAGATTTAGAAGCGCCATGAAAACAAGCCTCAGAACATGGCTGTGAGAAAGTTTCTAAATGATATCTATTGAGGTGAGAAGATCTATGATATGTGTAAGTTGCATGACTCCATACTCTATGGTCATACACTGAATAAGGAAGAAAATGAGCTGATCACTGTCATCATCCCTCTCTCTGTTCTCTGATAGAGGATGCATTGTGACTAGCTGCCTTATGTTCCTGCTAACACGATTTTCTTTCTGTGGTGAATCATGTACCTTCAAACTGTGAATCAAATTAAGTACCATTTCCATTTTATTCATTCATTCATTCATTCATTTTTATTTATTTATTTATTTATTGCATATTTTCTTTATTTATGTTTCAAATGTTTTTCCCTTTCCAGGTCTTCCCTTCAGAAACACCCTATCCCCTCCCCCTTCCTCCTGCCTGTATGAGGGTGCTCCCCGACTCCCCCACTCCCCAACTCCCACCCTCTCGTCCCGGCATTTCCCCTACATTGGGACATCGAACACCCTCAGGAACCCGAGGGTCTTTCCTCCCACTGATGTTCAACAAGGCCATCTTCTGCCACATATGTGGACAGTGCCATATGAATATAAAGGAATAAGAATGTAAAAGCCTAAAAAACTAAAATGGAGATCAAGAGGATAAAATGAGATAGTAAGCGAGACGGAACTGCAAAAAAAGACATATATTTACATTATGAAAGGGAAAGGAGATGAGGTAGCTATTGAAGGACAGGTGAGAGGGAAGGTTAGGAAGATGAGGGAGGAAGAGAATTAACAAAAACCTAATGGTATGAAAATATCAAGATGGGCCCAGCAAGATGCTTTAGTGGCTAACGTGCTTACTGCCAAGCCTAATGACCTGAGTGTCATCCCTGGGACCTGTGTAGTAGATATGTAGTAGAAGGAGAGAGCTGATTCCCACAAGATATTTTCTGTTCTCAACAAGGCACTATGCACATATATGCATCTTACCTTTTCTCTTGTTCAAAAAATTTATTAATTAATATAAAGATGTTTTTAAAAGGAAATGTCATTATGATAGGTAATAGTTTGTATGCTAATTTAAAAGATAAAATATATTTAAAAGTTCATTTGAAACGTGAATGAATTAGCAATTCTGACTGTTTCTCATTCTGGAAGTCAGGGAAGCATGGAGAAATGTATGACGCGCCTACATAATCTATTTATACAAACCTACAAGTTGTTCATGACCAGCATACACAGTTTTAAGTTTCCACAATATGAAGGGGTACATTGTTCCCTGTGGCTTTAAAGAAACCCAACTTGGTGAGCAGTAATTTAAGTAATTTAAGTCTATCCATTAATTATTTTCATACAATAAATTAGGTCATATGATTGCAAAGAATGAAAAGCCTGCTTGCTATAAAAGCATCACTTTTGTTTAGCTGAGCCTGGGCACAAATACGTACACATTTGTGGTTCTCAATTAACCATGAGAAGTAGGTTTAAATGCTTAATAACTAGTGAAAATGCAATCTCAATGCTAACAGGAGAGGGAGAGATGTCCCATGATTTCTCTCTGAAATCTGTAGACTGATAATTACCTTCTTGGAATCCAGTGGATTTTAATCAATATAATAAACCTGCAGGTCCAATTGTCATTGAGTGAAAGACCACGGGAATGTTCTTGTATAAAATTGTAGAGAGCCGCAGTGAGCGGTGATAGCCAGCAGATGGCGCTGACATCTGGTGCTCTCCCAAGTTTACGGTTGAATTGCGCATGTGCCTAAGGCTAGAGCGCGCCAAGTCATGACCCATCCCGGGGCGTATTGCGCTCCTGAGTAAACAGCCAATCAGAATGAACACGCTGCTCCAGGGCATATATAAGCAGTGCCTTTTTCGGGGTCTGGGTCGCCCTCTTGAAGATGTAATAAACGATTGCTGCAGAAGGATCCTGTGTGTGTCCGTGTGTTCCTGCCAGCGGGAAACCTGCGCGGACAACATAAAATAATATAAATCTGAATTTACTTCTCTTTCAAATGGAAAACTTACATGTTTTCCCCCCAGTATTATTACATAAAGCCCATGAGATCCCACAGATTCAAGGTAATTTACATAGGGGCTAGATTTTAGGGTATCAGCATCAAAGGAGAACCTCTTATGAGGCCTCTTTTTTTTTTTTTTTTTTTTTTTTTCCAATTTGGAAGCTCTTGCATTATACCAGCTACTGAGTTCTTTAAACACTGCAGAGAAAACTGTCTCTATATAGGAAGAAGCAGGCAGGAAGTATGTAAACAGACACATGGTGGGGATCAATCTATTTGACATAAATTTGCTAAATAAAATGAAAAGATTAGGGACTGGAAATGTATACATGCCTGGAATGTATAAACCCTGGGTTCATTTCCTAGCACCACATAGATCAGGCATGGTGGTGTGTCTACATTTGTGATTCTAGCACTTGAGAGGTAGCAGCAGGAGGATCAGTTCAAGATCATATTTGGCTTTATGTACACTTCAGTGAGCTCAAGTCTAGTTTATGTTTTATGAGATCCTCTCAGAAATGGGGATGGGGAGGAGAGGGAGGTAATGAAAACAAGAGAATGGATGTTTCTAAATATTGATTTTTGGTATTTTGTATAATGTGGAGCTGCTTCAGGGAGCCAGTGGGGTTAAAAAATCATAATCCCAACTATTTGTAAAACAAATACTTAAAACTTGAAAATACTGAAATAGAGTTTTTATTTCTTTCTCTCTGAATATAAGTCTGCCATTTTACATGTGAGCAACTAACTGCATACACACAGAGAAAAATGTAAGAAATGGTCACTTCTAACCTTTGTATAAACTAGTGTTATTGTTACTGTATGTAGACTAATGAAAAGAGGTGTAATATTCCTGTATTCTTACTTCTTTTATTGATGTGTAAGTCCTATGATTAATAGCCCAACATTACTACAATGACTGACAGAATGGTAGGAGAGGTGTCCCAGAAATCTCCTCATATTTTCATATTCGAAAATTACTTGCAGATAATGACAATGATGATGAGAACAGTGGTAAAATGAAGATGGTGATGATGGTAGTAATGAAGATGATAATGGGTAGTCGTAAAAATAGTGGTGGTGATCGTAGTAACGAAGATGCTGATGAGTGATGGTTTATAATGATGAAGATGGTGATAGTAATGAATATGCTCTGTTGCTGTTTATAGTGGTAGTAGTGATACTGAGGATGAGGATGGTGAGAATAGTAGTGGTTGCATGGCTGCTGCTGCTACTAATGTTGGTGGTGGTGGTGATGGTAGTGAGGGTGAAGAAAATGATGAGGATAGTAACTGGCATATCACCATAGCTAGGGGTAAAAGCCAGAGTCCTGTGAATGCATTTCACCATTGAGCCTCTATTCCAAGCCTGTAGGTTATATAAACACAAGACTCTTACAAACATTATATTGCATGTTTTGATTTGATGAAGTTTAAAGAAGTTTAGTGACATGCAGTGATTTATCAATAATAATCAGTAGATAGTAAGAGGAATTTATGATTTCTGTATTTTCTTGTTACCAACTGTTGTTTTTTAAGTACTAGGCTGAAGATGGTTGGCTTGAGGCAAATTGCTATCTATATTGATACAAATAAACATGTTTAAACACCATATGCCAGTTTCTTTTCATAATCAAAAGACCAGATGTTTGATTAATC
This sequence comes from Montemys delectorum, assembly GCA_019843815.1. NCBI lineage: Eukaryota > Metazoa > Chordata > Mammalia > Rodentia > Muridae > Montemys > Montemys delectorum. Next base: position 14,290 of record JADRCD010000040.1, read on the forward strand.
TTTTCTTTCAAAATCATGGTTTTTTTCATAGACACAAATATGGCTGATTTAATTTTGTAAATAAGAAACAGTAGCTTTTGAATATCATCCAACTTATATTGATATCGATTCTAACACTAACCTGATGCACTAACTTTCTGTAACCAATGAAACCTTGGGCATATGTACCGGCATCGTGAGAGGGACAGTAAATGAACGTCTAGTAGTACTGTGGTGAGAACTGAGTCAGAAATACATGTTTCTTAGCACCAGTCCCCATGGATATATCTACTAAGATATTCTACCGGGCACACCCGAGAGACTTGTGATTGAGCATTTGCCCACCAGCAACATCCTTCACACCAAACCCTCAGCATGAAGTAAGCAAAACCACCAAACCTGACCAAACAAAGGAGCAAGTATTTACCAACGGAAAACTCACAGGAACGCTGTGTGCACTTATTCCAGGGTGGATTCAGGGCTACTTAGCATCTGTGTAATCAACTTCATGTTATTTATCTAGGAAAATATTATTGACTAAAAGTTGTATAGAATGAAATGCATCTAGACACAAAACTGAAGGAATGCCTTAGCATACATCCTGCAGCAAGGACAAGAATAACCACTTCTGAAAGAGAAGGGCAGCGTTTATTTTGACCATAGTTGCAAGTTCTAGTCAGTTAGGTCAGGGGGCCCAAAGTATGTATGTGTGTATGTACGTATGCATGCATGTATATATACATAAGTCTACATGTATATATATATATGTATATATATATACTTTTGAACATATATATACATATATGTGTATATATATACATAAAAGTACATATATATGTATATGTATATATGTATTATGTATATACATATATATGTATGTATATGTGTATATATATACACATACACACACACACACACACACACACACACACACATATATATATATATATATATATATATATATATATTGTCTGTTACATCATTTGATGGTGCTTTTCACATGAGATATTGAAGAAAACTCCTGGCTATGTTCCCAGCAATGCTCAGATGTGAACTCCGTTGTTCCTGAGGTTGTGCATTCCATCCTACAAAATTCACAAGCTACAAATTCTTCATTCACTAATATTTGTCCCCTGTTGCTGGGTTTCATATTTCATCTTAAATACAAAACATGACCCTTTAATCAGAACTTTCTGGAACGAGGTTCTGTGCAGTGGGAAGAGAGTATTTTCCTATATATTTAAGAAATGGCTTTTTATTAGTCTTTCTGACTCTTTACATTTGCAGCATACTGTCAACCAATAGACTGCAATGTGTCTGCTTGGATATGCATTTGTGGTTCTGAATTGAGTCAGGAGAAGGGAGTGGATATACCAGATCTGTTTTTATTGATAGCACACATAGGGCCAGCATTTCTCATCTTGTTAAAACAAACTCTGGGGCAACACAGTTATTCTGCAGGTCACCTCTGTTAGCTTTATTTGAAGAATGAAGTTTCTCCAATGGTCTTCTTGTGGAAGCGTGAGATGCTGAAAATCTAAATTAATATTTTTTTAATGAGAAGTCATAGAATGGGTGCTCAGGAAAGCCTCAGTTGGTGATGCAAGCACAAGGATTCAAGTTTGTTCTCCAGAGCTCCCACATTTAAAAAGCCTGATATACTGATATGTGTCTGTGATTTCAATGTTGTCATAGCTGAGAAAGGTCGATTCATTGGGGCTGACTAGCCAGCCTGCCAAGTACAGGAAGACTCCTTGTCTCAATAAAGAGAAAGGAAGAGGAAGAGAAGAAGAAGAGAAGGAGGAGGAAGGGGAGAAGGAGGAATATGAGGGAGAGTTGGACAATGCCTGAAAAATAGAATCCATTGTTGACCTGTGCCCTCTTGTATGAGTATACATATGTACTCACAGATATACTTGAATACATATATACAATACATACAAATTTATGCAACAAAAATATGTATACAGTATTAAATTAAGTATTTCCTGAAATAGTTTTTGGTAGGCAATCTTGTTTCAGTTTTTACACTTTTTATTTGGTGATCTCCTTATGCTAATAATGAAGACATAAGCATGATGCATTTTTAGACTCCAAGTGAAGGTTTATGTTGTATTAATCTTGGTTTTTTTTTTCTTCTACTCTAGAATGCTGGAGCGTTCCTTCTGCAGTCTTGGCAGACACATTAATGGTCCAAATGACCTGAATGGTTTCCCTCTGGCCACTTTTATCTTCTGACGAGTCTTTCTGATTTTTATCTGTTACTGCTACCAACTTAAACTCCAAACATGGGCATTCATCAAAGTCTTCTCTTGGAAATACATTTTAAATGTAGATAGCATCTGTTTATAAGTGGCCACCCATCACTTGATGAATGCTGTGATTACATCCAAATACCGTGTACTAAAGGCCTGCTGCAATTTTGAGAGATAGTTAAAATTTGAAACAATTTTAAAGCCCAGTGTGCAGTCATTAGGACACTGGGAGCATGCCTGAGAAAGGGCTTTCATTTCCATTTGGTCAAATTATTAAATATTGATCATGGTATCTTTTACCATGAGCAGATAACAATAATTTTCCAAAACCCACAGTTAATATTTCCCTCCCACAGCTTCACTTGTTGAAGGCTTCTGGGTTATAATAACTTATTTTTATTTACTCTGATATGGACAGTATGATAAAATAAAAAGGCCTCTATGTTTCTTTTTTAGTTTAATAAGTTTGAGACTAAGGGATTGAATTTTCATTTGAATTTTACTTGTCTGTTACCATTCTGTTTAATATATATTAGATTAAAGACCTTTTACAGGCTTATTGTAATTATGTGTAAGTGTATGTGAGAATGTAGGTGTCTGATTGTAGATGTTCACGGAGGCCAAAGAGGATGTTTGATCCCCTAGAGTTGAGTTATAGACAGCTGTGTGACAGCTATGTGGATACTTGGAAACTTCCAGTTCTTTGCAAGAGCAGTACATGCTCTTAGCAACTGTGTCATCTATTCAGTCTAATATTACAGCCTTAACATTTAAACTCAGATCAATTAATATTCTTGTTTGTTTGCTTGTTTTCGAGACAAGATTTCTCTGTGTAGTCTTGGCAGTCCTGGAACTCACTCTATAGTCCAGGCAGGCCTGGAACTCAGAAATTCACCTGCCTCTGCCTCCCAAGTGTTGGGATCAAAGGTGTGTGCTACCACTGCACAGCCACAATTGATATTCCTGAATACTCCTAATAGCTTCTGTTCATATAGGTTGTATTTATCACTGTATTGTAATCACAACATCTCAGCAACTGAGGATGCCTAAACTGAATCTCTATAAGAGTGAGCCCATAAACAGTCAGAAATGGATAGAGGAGGGATCCAGGAACCTCTGACCCTTCTTGCTGAATTATTTTCTACTGACAGATTCAGGGAGAGGCAAGTCATTGCCTTCAGTTGTATCCTGAGTGGCAATCCCACAATACTACAAGAGATGGTCTTAACTGAATGCTCACATAAATGGCCTGTAGACAGTCACATCAATGGTATGTCTAAACGGACCAAACATACACATGCACAAGAAAACCCAAGAGTCCTGAATCTTGGAAAGGGGCTGGGAGTAAGGAGAGAGGGAATGGTGAGAGTGGAGGAAGGCTGAGAGAGGACTGGAGGAGGGAGCAACTAGAATGCTTTATACACACGTATGAAATTGTTGAAGAACTGAAAACATATTTTTAAAAGATATATGTATATTATTAGACAGTTAATGAATTCATTATATATTAAAATACATTTATTAATCGTGGTTTTCAACAGTAGTAGAAGGGTGATTATTGGACTTTAGTAAGTGGATTGTTATTTTTTTCTGCACACAATTTCTTGTGCTTCTACCCATATATGCTCTTTCACCTTTGTTAAGTCCTCTGCAGAAAACAAACAGAATGCGAATGAAAAGATAATTATTTTTTGCTGATTAAAAATTCCTTGCAAATTCCTTGGGGGGTCACTGAGGTCCTCAGAATGCATGCTAAACATGGTTGCACTCTATAACATGATGATTGTACATTATTTCGTTATCACTTGAGACTACCCCATCACCCTACAAACCATTTTTTAAAATCCTATATTTGACTCTTTCCAAAAATGTGCTTAGTTTTATTCATTTCATGTGGGATAGTGTTTTGCTTGCATTTATGTCTTCTTGCATGAGATGTCAATAGCTCTGGAACTAGAGTTCCAGACACTTGTGAGCTGCCCTGTGGGTGTTGAGAATTGATCCTGAGTCTTCTGGAAGAGCAGCCAATGGTCTTATCTCCTGAGCCTTCTCTCCATCTGCTTCTCCTCCCCAATGTTCAAATTTTAATGAAAGTGAGCTTGTTTCCAGACTCATGCTGTGAGAGTGACTACAACAGAAGATAACTGAATGTAACATAATAATTAAGATTACAACAGTTTGCGTGTTGGGGGAGGGCTGTTAATTTGTCTCATTCTTTCAAATTTGTATATGAAAAACCTTAATGCTTTTGATTGATCTTTGACTTTGGTAAGACCCGGAGGTGTCTGCCTTGGAGCTGTCTACAAAGCAAGAGTAGGTCTGCCTGACCATCAGTTGTACTGACATGAATCAAGGGGCTGTTTTATATCTCTGAGACAGGAAGTGCTCCACACATTTCCTATTGATTCTCTTTTCAGAGACAAACTATCGTATAGACTGTAGGGAAGACAACTGGAGAAAGTTTACCCTGAGGGTTTGGGCTCAGTCCTCAAGGCAAGCTCTGTATCAAACTTTCCCACCCACATCTCAGGAAACAGAAAGAGAGCAAAACCACTAGTGGACCAGCTTGAATAGAGAAGGAGCCTAGGTGGTACTATCTCTCCCTGCTGACCAAATTTTTACCAATAGATTAAGGGTGAAGAATATTGATTTTCATCTTGGTTCAAACAACCATTCTGAGAAGTCTCTTCTGATGGTGTGTAACATACCCTTATTTTAGGGCTGTGGCTAAGAACCATTCTAGCAAAAGCACGTGAGCATTATCATTTTCTCTGGGTTTTCTTTGGCAATGAAACCACAATGGTTGCTATTACTGAAGCCTTCCTAGTGATGCTACCTCATTTGTTCTCTGTCCTATGCGAACTCTAACAGTGCATTGTAGTGCAGGCTTGGTACCTAATAAGCTCCATGGATTTTGTTATCTCAGATCTGTATTATAGTACAAATATTGTCTAATTGTGAGTTCTTTGAAGCAGAGGCCTAGACATTTTTATGTGAATGTACTGTCGCCTTCTTCAGTTTTATCAGAAAAGGACGTTGGATCCCAATACAGATATTTGTGAGCCATCATGTGTTTGCTGGGAATTGAACTCAGAACTTCTGGAAGAGCAGTCAATGCTCTTAATTACTGAGTCAACTCTCTAACCAAGCTTAGATTTTTTTACAAATTGGGATGCAACTTACCTTCGTGTTCTTTTGTTCTTGAACTCTTGTGTCAGGTCTTTCTTCTCCCTTTGGTCGAGAGAGAACCCAGTTCGTGAAACTGCGGGACAATTTCAGGTTGTAAATTGTCTGATGTGGGTTCTGGAAAGCAAATCCACATGTGCTGCAAATAAGTAAGTTCTCTCTCTCATTCTCCCTCTCTCTCTGCCTCTCCCTCTCCCTCTCCCTTTCCCTCTCTCTCCCCCTCCCCCTCCCTCCCCACCTCTCTCTTTTCTCTTTCTTTCTCCCCCCTGTGTGTGTATGTGTCTGTTTCTGTATCTGTTTCTGTGTGTATCTCTCTCATCTTACTCTTTCTCCTCTTTTTTTCTCTTCTTTTAATTCTTCCTTGTCTTTGATTTATTTTTTTACTTTATGTCTATACGTGAGCTCCAGTATACATGTATGTGCACCACATATGTGTCTGGAGCCCCTGAAATTACAGATGGATGTGGGTCTCTATATGGGGGATAGTAACTGAACCTAGGTTACAGGAGTTGCAAATATTCTCATCTTCTAAATGATCTCTCTAGCCCCAATATAATTGTGCATTTTAAAACTATGTGATACCTAGCATATATTTTCAAAGAGAATAGAGTTTAAAGTGCTTTATAAAAAGTGTATATTTGTTTCTGTGTGTGTCTCTCATCTTCCTCTTTCTCCTTTTCCTTCTCCTTTTTATTTTTCTTCCTTGTCTTTTGATTTATTTTTTAATTTTATGTCTATGTGTGAGCTCCAACACATAAGTATGTGCACCACATACTTACCTATTAAATGTTACATATACGTTCTTATGCCCAGAATGATCACAATGAGTCTAGTGGTTGATAGTCAACTGAACATTACAGTTTTTGTTAGTATTTCCATGCCTGTCTTTTTGACACCACTGAGTTATTGAAATATATTAAAACTTCTGTAAAGAATATGTGCTAAAATTATACTTATTTTCAATAATTAATATATTTCTTTGAAAATACTCACTTAGGTTTTGAAAAGTTTATTCTTATGTATAAGATATTTCAGCCATATCCTCCCTCCACTGCTTCCTTTTATCTGTGCCTGGAATCCCCAGTGATGACTCCTCATTGAGTTTATATGCCCTTCCACTAGCTCTCCCTATTCTGTGACTACCCCTTCTCTCTGCTCCTCCTTAGTTCAGTTAGTTCTGCGCATATATCCATGAAATATGGACACCCTGCTACACCGGTGGCCACACTCCCACACTGACTCTTGAGCAGTGGAGAGATAGCTCGCCAGTTCATATCACCTATATCTCTATCATAAGACCTGAGTTCAGTTCCAAACCCTCATGTTGGTTGACTCTCTGTGCATGTATGTGCACTATCAATGTCTCTGTGTCCACAGAGACTACAGAAGAGTATCAGAGCTACAGGTGGTGGGAGTCTCCATGTGGGTGCTGATAATTCCAGCTCTAGAAAATCCTACAAGTGCATAGACTCATAATTTTGGAAATAAAAATATTTTAAGAGACATAAATATCGTTCCATCTCTTAGAAGGGGTATAGCCCATAGTGCTATAGAACCCCACCTCTCTCCACGCTGAAGTTTTCATGAGTTAGATATTGTAAGCTTTTTGTGCATGTAACCACAGCTTCTATGAGTTCATGTGAGCAAGAACCATGGCATGTCCAGAGGATATACCCAGTATTCCTCATTATCCTCCAGTGCTTAATGTCTTCCATTTCTTCTTTCTCTAGGTTCCCTAAGCCATGAATGAGAGGATTTTGCTATAGATACTCCACTAAAGGCTGAACACTCACATATTAGGTGGCTTTACCAGTTATTTCAGCATATGAATAATTCATCCTCAAACTGCTAATGTCCTTGAGCACATACAATTAATGGTTTGTATTCATTCTTGTGTATGTCTACATTTCCTTTATCTTCTTGATTTAATTTGGTGTCGAATGTGTTTAAGAATGAATCGATTTTTTTCTACATGCTCTAGTTTCTTGGGACATATGTTTTCAATTAATTCCCTAATGATTTTCTGGATTGTACTGTAGTTGGTTAAAATAATTCTTTTTTATACCACTAATTTTATTAACTTGTGTTTTTCTTTTATCAAGTTTATCTCATGATATTCATTGATTTTTGTTACATCTTTTTTAATTGAGGAGTTATTGTCTCCTTCCATCATTTGAGTTCTGGGGACTGAAGGTCCTTCAGTCATGGTGTCAAACACCTTCATCTGCTGAACTCTTTGATGGCCCTGCTGTGAGATTTAATATTTATTTCTGCCCACTAAATTTAGAATTCACTACTGCTTGTTTTTAGCGGACCTGAGGTGCACTATTAGGTTGTTCATTTGCTATTTCCCAGATATTTTTAATGTAAGCACATATGTCTAGGAACCTTTTTCTTAGAACTGCCCTAGCTGCTAAATTGTATTTTCATTTCTGATTCTAGGGATTTAAATTCTTCTTCATATTTCTTTCAATGACCTAATTTTCAAGTTTCTTGTTCACTTTTTAAGTGGTTTCTGTAATTTTCCTTGCTGGTAGTTTCTTACTCTTTTCCATGATGATTTAATAAGACATCAGAAATATTTTTATTTTCATGGGGCTGGATCGTTTTGCTACTAAGGGAGAGGGTTCAAAACAAGTGTCATGTCAAAATGTCCAAATCCTTGGGACTGGCAGGTGTACGACTGCTTCCTCCCTGCTCTGGTCTGACATGCCTCACTGCAGATAGCCCTTATAATCCTACCTCTGCCAGCCTTGGGATAGTCACATAGCCTGGTGACCAGATTACACCTTAAAGTTCTTCTCTACTAATAAGAAAATATCCAGCAATCGCCTGTAATTCCTCTTAGTGTGAGTCAAGCATTCCCAGCACCTCAGCACCCGCCAATAATGTACACGCACTCCCAAATCCCCACTCACTCCCCAGGGTCTATATTGCCCTTGTTCATCCTCTTATAAAGAGAGCTCTTTCATTGAAACTCATCTCTGAAGAAAACTGTTTCTCACACATCCATGCTGCAACAATGAGAAGAAAGTGTATTCCGTGGCTATGGGGGAGGATATTCTGTGCAAATCAGCTGAATTCAGTTCATCTGTCATGTAAATTAACTCTGAAATATTTCTGTTGGCTTTTGATTTTAGTTAACTACCTAAAAATGAGACTAGGGTTTGGAAATAGTCTACTTGTTTTGAATCACGTCTTATCCATCTGACCCTCATGGCCTTTAGTGTTTGTTTCATGAAATTGAGATATCTGACATTTACAATAAAAACATTCATGAGTGTTATAGCTTCCTGATTAATTATTCTATTTATCACTGTGTACTGACCTTTACCTCCTCTTATGAGTCTTGGTTTAAAATCTACTTTATCACATGGCAGGATAGCTATAGCATATCATTTTTCAGCTTTTATTTGATAGCTGATGTCTTCGTCTTGACTCTGATTATAATATACCTAAATGGAGTCGAAATCTTCATTATATTATTATTATGTTTGCTTCGGAATGCATTAAAACCATCAAATAGGGTACTGAAGGGATGGCTCTTAGTTAAAAGTGCATGCTGCTTTTGCATAGGACCCAAGCACACACATCAGGCAGTTTACAACAATATATAATTTCAGCTCTAGAGGATACAACACCCTCTTCTGGTCTCTGAGGTAACTACATCTACATGTACTTTACCCCCCGCCCCATACACACACACCTAGAATTTGAAGAAGAGAGAGAAATATACAAATAATTTTCTAAATGACTGAAAATGAGAACCACCACACATAATTAAAGCTGAATTTTGTATATTAATCTTCCTTTTTATTTAGACTCTTTTAACTGACATATCAATTAGACATTTTAAGTGTACCACATATTTATTAATTCTTTTCTTTTGAGAAAAGGTCTCATGTAGCCCAGATTGTGCCTGCATTCACTTTCTGGCTAACCTTGATTTCCTGATATCCTGCTGCAACACCCATGTCCATGGATCACAGGCCTGCATGACTCTACCCAGATTATGATGAGCTCGGTATTGAATGCAGAGTTTTATCCATACAAGCCAGTGCTTTACCTAGTAAGCAGTCCCCATCCTCAGAGGATGGGATTATTTTTTGTTATTAGTTAGTTTTCAATATTTTTTTGTAAAAGTAGTATATTGACTTAATTTTTTAATTTAATACCTAAACATTACTTAAACATATTTATCAGATGCTGGAATAATTCTATGCCTACACACAATATTTAATGACCAAATTAAAGAAATTAATTTCTATCTCCTTAAAGACTATCCCACAGTCAGAAACACTGACCTAGAATTGTTCCCGTCTAAAAGAATTGCAGGAACAAAAATGGAGACGAGATTGAGGAAAAGGAGGCTCCACTTAGGATCCATTTCAAGGAGAGGTTCCAAGGCCTGACACAATTACTGATGCTATGGTATGCTTACAGACAGGAGCCTAGCATAACTGTCTTCTGAGAGGCCCAACCAGCATCTGACTGAGATAGGCACAGATACTCACACCTAACCAATGGACTGAAGTCGAGGACCTCTGTAGTTGAATTAGGGAAAGGCTAGAAGATGTTGAGGAGGAGGACAACACTATAGGAAGACCAATAGTCTCAACTAATTCAGAACCCTGAGATCTCTCAGACACTGAGCCACCAACAAGGCAGCATACATTAGCTGGTATGCTAATATATGCCACACACTCCCAAACCCCCAACCCGGACACATATACAGCAGAGGATTGCCTAGTCTGGCCTCAGTAAAGGAAGACTAGCCTAACCCTCAAGAGACTTGAGGTCCCAGGGAGTGGGAAGGCCTGGCAGGAGCATGGGATGGGGGGTGGGGACATCCTCTTGGAGACAGGAAGAAGAGAAATAGGATGTAGAACTGTGGGAAGGCTGACGAGGAGGGGGTAACGCCTGAACTGTAATATAATAAAAGTAATAATAATAAAAGATTGCTTATTCTTACATTGAGAACCCTGAAACCTACTCTTTTGTGTTCTACATAAAACATAAGTTGATCATGAGTTGCACTCACTGAGGCTTACTCTTTCTAATTCTAATGAGTGGTCATCTTTCAGCCCATTTATTCTCCCCATTCAGCCTCTCAGCTCTCTTACCTTGCTTCTGTCTTTTAACCTTGTCAGATGATGCACATGAACACTGCATAAAATTCCAACCAAGTCAACAATATCTATCTTCTGAAACATTGATCATCTATCTAGAGTAAACTCATCTAAACCATTGTCTAATGTTTCTGTTCCTTACTTTTAATATACTTTAATATTTACTATAATCATTCTTTAGGCTTTTGGGGTATGAATTTCATTGATTTCTATTAGTTTTGAAAAATTATTTGCTATCATATTTTATTATTTATTTTGCCTGGTATATGAGGCTAAAAATCAGGAGTACAAAATATTTGTTATTTTTATGAAATATTTACCTCATTAATAAAGTACAAATGCACACATATGTGCCATAAAATCCAGAGAAAAATAGTAATTAAATACAATAAGTAAACATTTTATAATGTTTCTACTATACTGGAAAAAAACTAAACATAATTTCCCTTTTTAATTTATAATGTGTAACAGAGATTGTTGAAATGGGTTATTTTCTTCCAAGTGTAGTTATTACAATATTATTCTGTAATGGGTTAGTCTGGTAACACAAATATCTCCTGGGTTTATGGGAAACTTCTTACAGATTCTTAGATTAATGGATATCAGATTGAATATTGCAAACTTCAGTGGCCTAAAGGACCATCTTCCTCCATATTTCTTCCTACCATAATCTTTGTCTGGGCTTCCTCACATCATCCTCTTTGTCTGAGCTTCTTCTCACCACCATCCTCCATTGGGCTATCTCCCACCATCCTCTTCCTCTGGGCTATCTCCCACCATCCTCTTCCTCTGGGCTTCCTCCAATGACTCTCTTTCTCTAGCTTTTCTCCCTTAGTTTTCTCTCACCGCAACTCTTTGCTAAATTAATTTTATAAATTTAAATTTAAAACTACTGCATCAGCTATTTTTTTCTTAATACCTAACACTTGTGGTGGTAGCTAGCTTCAATTTTCTACTTGGTGAAGAGAGTCTTAATGAGGGTTTGTCTATTTTGTGTTGTCTTGTGGGTATGTCTGAAGGGATTGTCTTTTTTTTAGATTTATTTATTTATTTATTTATTTATTTAGTTAGTTAGTTAGTTATTATATATAAGTACACTGTAGCTGTCTTCAGACACACCAGGGCGTCAGATCTCATTACGGATGGTTGTGAGCCACCATGTGGTTGCTGGGATTTGAACTCAGGACCTTCGGAAGAGCAGTCAGTGCTCTTACCCGCTGAGCCATCTCGCCAGCCCGAGGGGATTGTCTTAATTGAGTTAATTGATTTGAGAATTTCCAGGCTACTGTGGGTATCCATAGTCCCTAAATATGGGGTTCCTATATAAGAACAAAGAAATGAAGTTGAGCAAAGGCAAGCAAGATAATGGGCATTATTCATTCATTTCTCTCTGCTCTTGACTGTATATGATGTGGATGGTTTTGTCAGGTGCTGCATATCTTATCTTTCCTCAAATAATTTGTGGTATTTGTTAGGTCTCAGGAAGTCCATCTGTCCATAAATGAGCTCAATCTGAACTCTAGAGGAATTTCTCGACATTAGATAAAACCTAGCCTTTCACAAAAACTTATTAAGCTGGTTTCTGTCTGTCAGAAATACTCTTTTCCTACCTCTGGCAAAATGGACATAGGCTCTCCATTGACACATGCCTGCATTTTAATGTCAAAGCTCACATTGTTCTCCAAGCTCCTTCAGTGCCTACTCACATGAAATGGTTATACATTTCAAAGTTCAGGTTACCCTTCTGGCCCTTCCCTCTACTAGCTACTCCTCATAACCCAGCGACTTGTTATTTCCTCTTTTGCTATGCTCTCTTTGATATCGCTTGAGTTTTTTGCCATCTCAGCTATTTTCTCTCCCCCGCCTCCCATGTTCTCTTGCACCTCCTTGTCTTTCACCCAATGATGGCTGGATGTGTCCAGTCTGTTTTTCTTTCTCTCTGCTCTAGACTCTTCCAGATGCTGATGGGTATTGTGTGTCCCGTACGTGCAATAAGAACCTTCCTCAGTGGGGAAGGGGCAGCCATTTCAGCATTTTCTGTACTCAACACAATCACATACAGTATTGTGAAATGAATTAGGCCCTTCATCTCTTCAGTTGCTTTTAGGCAGGTTATTTTATTATAGTAACAAAAATGAATGTCGGACAGCACTTTTCAAATGAACTTATGATTCCTATATACTGAATCTCAATAGTTGTGTAAAGACATGAGAGAACACAACAAATAATTTATGTCCCATAACTTATTCTTTTTGTAACTCTAAGGCAAGTATAGTTTGTCTCTTTTCCTGTTGACTACACTGATGAAGATGATAAAAAAAATTAAGTGTTTTATTTAAAAGATCTATAAAAATTTGACAGCTCTGCATTCATTTTATAGCATTTCTCTATTCATGTATTAATCTTACTCACAGTAAAAGTATAAAGTAGGTAGTGGAGGTGTTAGCCATGTTGGGAATGGCATATATGGCTCAGAGCAATAGGGAGCCAGGTGCGACTCCAGTGGAACATGGGTTTTGCAAAGCAAATTCTGCAGCTCCCAGACAAGAGCAAAGATGTGCTTTCTCTCACATTTGAAAAGAAAGAGGAAATGGCATATGACAAAGGAAAATTGCATTTGTTGTTCTGGGATTGGGACAGGATATGATCTCTATGCAGCTGTTTTCTGTCTAACTCAAAAAAATTATTGTGGATAATATTTTCATCTGTGATAAAGTGAACATGATATTTGTGGTGATCACTATTTTGGATAAGGGGTGGGGCAGTAGTAGTAGTAGTAGTAGTAGTAGTAGAAGTAGTAGTAGTAGCCTTCATGTGGTTGTGATTCTTAAAGTGCAAACAATACCAACTTACAGTTACTACTAAAGTTTAACCATGTGATCTGGATAAGAGAAGACATTGTGTCTTTTATTCTAGTCTACCTACTGGTGAGTTTACATTACTGAAATCTGGAACTAGCCAATATAATGACTGTTGAGTTACAGCTCTCTGGCTGAAAGGCTTTCTCTCTCTCCTGCTGTGGGTCTCCTACTGTTCTCCTGGTTCAGAGGCAGTTAGCAAAGCCTGCTGTGACCTTGAAGCCCTCATAGAGTCAATCGCTTTCCTACCAGCCTTATTAAGCCTCAGACTTGCCCCACATCCACTGCCAACATCCAAGTTGGATTTAAATTCTAACTGGTCCTTATGTGTCTTTTTGACTTAGAGTTCATAGGCTTAGACTATGTGGTATAGGAACCTACAAGTGCAAGAGACCCAGTTCTGTTCTCTGTAAGCATAGAATCTTTATCTTTGGGCCCCTTGCCCTGCTACACATGGTGGCTAGCTCTGTTAATGTGTATCCATGTCAGGGGTTTATTATAGTTGTCGATGGTTGTGAGCCTGCCATTTTTTTTGTTTTTTGTTTGTTTGTTTTTCGAGACAAGGTTTCTTTTTATAGCCCTGGCTGTCCTGGAACTCACTCTGTAGACCAGGCTGTTTCCAATCTCAGAAATCTGCCTGCCTTTGCCTCCCAAGTGCTGGGATTAAAGATGTATGCCACCACCGCCCAGCTGTGAGCCTGCATTTTTTCATAATACTCCTCAACACTGAGGCCTCATCATGGACACCCAAGGCCATGAAGCTAATTCTCCTAATACAGATATCCCGAAGGGTGATTGATCTCAAATTCTTGTCCACATCCTATATTTATCTTTTACTTATAAGAATAGTCAGCTAACAACATTCAGAGAATCTCATAGTCATCTCATGTCAGTCATGAGCATTCTATGCCTCAAGTACCCCATACTTAGAGTACAGAATTGTCTCTGATGCTCTGTGGGAATAGTGGAAGAAACAGTATATCATGACTTTGAGTATTTTACCTTTCTGGAAGATTTTGCAACAATTCTTTTCCCCTGTGAAATCACAAAATCTTCATAATCTCATTTTGTGTTTCCATCTATGTGAGTAGTCTCAGCCTGTTGTGTGACTTTTCTTGGTGAGATATCTACAAATATGTATTTGTTCATCCCACATAGATCAGAGAAACGATGACAACTTAGTATAGCCTAGTGAACGGGCAGGGTTACTAGTGGAGCTTTTATAGAAGTATGAATGAGGAGTTGCTAAAAGGAGTATGTAAATCAATGGCAGCTGAAGTATTGAAAAACTCATGAAGCTACAGGTCAGGAACTCCGTGTATGACTTTCAGAAAGTTGGGCTGGCTGGAGAGTCTCCTTTCCCCTGCAATTGTTTCTGCTTCTATAACACTGGAAAGGGGTCTTATAATTCTTGTGAGTTTCAGAAGGTTTTTGGAGCATTATAACTTTTGTGTACTTCCTGAATCCTGTCGCAGGATTTTCCCTGTCCAATTACATTAGTGCAGAGGAGGGCTGTGATTGGACAGGGAAAAGGGAGGCAGAGCTAAGAATGGCAGAGAGAGGGAGGGAGGAAGCATCTCCGGGTAGGAAAAGAAGGAAGATGGCTGCGGAATATGAACCTGCATGGCCTTTACCAGCCACAAGTAGTTGTGGTTTTGCAAAGTTAGATTAATTGGGATAAATTATCAGTTTTTTTTATCATTATCAGTTGACTCTGAAGTTATTGCATTGGCATCTTCCAAATTGTTCGATTACTGATACACAAATCTGATTGGTTAATTAAGATTTATGAGTCTTGATTTTTAATTGGGTTATGGCTATTGTGATATGCAACCTCGAGGTTGGCAGTTCCATTTAGTGACTGGAATGTGGGGTCTCTGATCACATGGGTTTTTGGCTGAGGAAGTGCTAGCCATTCCCAGGATAAGCAAGCCAGGTGCTGCGGGGCCTAGCTGGAGAGAGTTGCTGGCAGCAGCAGGAGCCCATTTTAATATTTCTCATGACAGAACCATGTAAGTTTTGCCTAAGTCCATCGTTTTCTGAGCTTCCCTAGGAAGGAACATTCAGAAGAACCAGCTGCGCAGCATGGCTGTTCACTCACTCGTCTTTGTGCTGTGACTACAGTCAACAGATTGGAGGAAAAAGGCAGCCAGTTCTAATGCTACCTCTTCTTGAACTTCATCATAGATAAATCTAAGTCTATATGACAAGTTGAGAATCACACGAATGTGGCTTGATGGGGGCCACATTTTCATATGCTAATTCCAAAATCCCAGGCCCATTTGAGAATGCTAACACATTGAGGAGAGCCAGGCCCCTGTGGGAGGAAAAGGCATTGATTACATCCTTTCTGTTCTGCAGCCTTGTTCTTTTCTTCCATAATTTCTCTTTCATGTCATTGTGGAGTTATGCTCTGTCGCCTTACACTTTTCAGGGCTACAAATGTCATTTTTAAGATGTATTATCAATAATCATGAGTGCCTACTTCTAGGAACTTAGACCAAGAGAAAGTGAGTAACTCAAGATTAGCCATACATGCCGAACAACACCCTGAGAAAAGGCTCCAGAACATCCAGTAAAATAACATCAGAGAGAAATAAAAACACTGGGTTGCTAGGATACCTGCCTGAGAACTAGTTTTATTGCAGAGTGTAAGTCAAAAGCAAACAATGACCACAACTACCTCAAAAAATATACAAAGTGCATTTTAGAGATGTTATGAAGGAAAATAAAAGACAATCATTAGTGGAAGTAAACCTTGCTTTCTGGCACACATTAAGTCTAAACAAATGCTTCTTCTTTTTAATCTAGTCTTTCAAAGCAAGGAAGAACTACCACACAGTTGAGACAAACTGTGATTACAGCAGCAGGTGAGATACCAAGTGTTCTTTTACTTTCTTCTCTGTCTGCTTGTCTCTGTGCATGTGTGTGTGTGTCTGTCCATCTCTCTGCCAATGGCTGTTGGAAGTTAGTCAACTCAACACGAACAAGAACAAGAAAAACAGCAACAACAACTGCTTGGTTTCTATGAAAGATCACCTGAATTTTATTCTTTTAACAAGATAACACACATATACACACACACACACACACAACACACACACACACATACACACAACACACACACACACACACACACACACAGAGAGAGAGAGAGAGAGAGAGAGAGAGAGAGAGAGATATTCATTGCATAAGCTGGCCTCAAACTCACACATGCTATGTAATTGAGGGTGACATAAAATTTCCAGTCCTGCTTCTATCTCCAAGTGCTAGGATTACATGTATACAACACCATGTTCTTGCTTTATGCATTATCAGATATTAGATACTGGGATTTATGTCTCCTAAATAAGCACTTTACCCATTAACTTTTTTTTTTTTTTTTTTTTTTTTTGGCTTTTCAAGACAAAGTGACAAAGTTTCTCAGTGTAGCCCTAGCTGTCCTAGAACTCACTCTGCAGACCAGGCTGGCCATGAACTCAGAAATCCACCTGCCTGTGCCTCCCAAGTGCTGGGATTAAAGGCATGTGCCACCACTGCCCAGCTGTACCCACTAATTTACAATCCAAGCCAATATAAATACTTTCTTGATTCTTTTAATCATTCTGGAATTATGGCTGCCAGTGTTCACATTACCTAAATAAAGGATGAAAATAATCAACTGGCCAAGGTGTCTTTGGCAAGAGAAGCAACCAACTAAACCAGACTAAAGTTATCAATTAGGATACAGTGACAGGTTAGGTGGTACTGAAGTAATTTTAGAATAGAGAAACACTTTTATAAAAATTTCTGTTGATGAGATGGGCATAGTCAAAATAAAACTTGGAAGAGAAATCTCCCATATGTCTGTGAAATGGTTCATGCTCCTCGAAAATGTAGGTAATCTAACAGGTAGGCAAGGCTCATAGACAATGTGTCATGCAAATGAAGTCAACAGAGAGAGTGAAGAAAGAGTTGGAACACATTCTCTCTCTCTACAAACGGATGAAAGCCCCCCCCCACCTCCATCACAACATAAGGGAAATGCACATGAATTAGAAAAATGACGACTTTTAGAGAACTATTCACTAGGAAAGGATATAAAACAAATTCTGTTGCTTGATACAAACAATAAAGTATTAGGAGAAAATAAATAAATCAGGGATGGAGATGGAGATTCAGATTGCTTTCTACTTTTCCAGAGAACCTGAGTTCCTACTCCAGCACACATAAGAGATAGCTCATAACCACTCATAACTGTAGCCTGTAGCTCCAAAGGACATGACAACTTTCTTCTGGCCTCTTGAGACCAACTACACATGCCTGTACACACATGCCCTACACACACACACACACACACACACACACACACACACACACACACAGAGAGAGAGAGAGAGAGAGAGAGAGAGA
>JADRCD010000040.1:32098-46789 GCA_019843815.1 Montemys delectorum
AGAGAGAGAGAGAGAGAGAGAGAGAGAGAGAGAGAGAGAGAGAGAGAGAGAGAGAGAGAGAGAGAGAGAGAGAGAAACACAGGGAGGGAGCATCTTTTTTAAGTATAAATGTCAATTAGAAATGCTTCTGATAGTCTTCATAGAAAATATGGTATTGAGGTGGACTTTTTTAAAATAGAAAATAAATATAAATTAGTGTTGAGACAAATGGAATATTTAATAATCTTAGTTAAAAACTATTGTTTTGTAATATAGAAAAATACCAACTCTTTAGTAGTAGTCATATTTCTTTCTTCAAAAACAAGTGACAACTAACAACTGAACACCTTATTTCTTTTTAGCCATTTTCCCCTGAGTCCTCAATTCTGATTTTAAAGAACCAGGATGAATGTTGAGAAATACATTCTGATGTGAAACCCCAGCAGGCTTTCTCTTTCCCATGAATTATTAGCTTAGAAAAGGACGTGGAATTATTTTTTCTCCCTCATTAATTCATAGAGAACTGTATTGTATTCTACTTTCTTGTCAGCCACAGTCCCTTTTTTTTTCTTCTTTGCATTGACCTAGTAATGTCAATGTTTAACTATATTTCTTGTATTATTCACAGCATATCAGGCTCTTGGTGGATACATATTTTTAATAGAAAAATCATTATAGTCACAAGGTCATGATGAAAATGTGAAGTTAAAGCATCCAAACAGATTCAGGTTCTAGGTCTGTTTATCTTTTATAGATCTTCTGGGAAAATAAGCTAAAAAGAAAAAGATTCTACTCTAACCCCACTCCTGGTACTGCTAGGTTTTTGGTGGTGTATGTCTACAAGAATAATGATGATTTTCTATCCTTGGCTCCTACTAGGAGGAGTTCAATCATGGTTTATTGTAATGGTCACCTTGACAGGGTCTAGAATTACATGAGAGACAATTCTCTGGGTATGTTCAAGAGGTATTATCTAGAATACGTAAATCATGATGAGAAGAGTCACCCTAAAATGTAGTTAGCATTATTCCATAGGCTGAGAGCTATGACTGAATAGAGTGGAGAAAGTAAGCTGAGTACCAGCATTCATCTTTCACTGCTTCCTGACCATGGATACCATGTGACCAGCTGCTAAGCCTTTCTGTTGCTGTACCTTTCCTGACATGATGGACTCTGTTCCATAATATTGTGAATCAAAATAACTACTTTTCCATAAGTTGATTCTTGTCAGGTACTCAGAATGTTAAGAAAAATAATAATACACACTGATTTCTTCCTTTATTGAAGATTATCCCTGTGTGTATAACCATCTTCCCTCTAAGCAGTCATTTCCTTTCTCCTGCATCCCCTTTTTTCACACTGTTCCTCAACTCAGTGGCACCACATTGTTGGAAGTGAGTAAGGCTCACAGATTAGAGAGTCTCTCCCGTATCATCTAATCTCATATTTTCCAAAGCAAGGCAACTTCCTAGGATCCAACCTCCTATATCTCCCTTGTTTGGCTCCAAGTAATGCACTTAATGACCCTGGATCTCAGACTTCCCTCTGATTGTTTGATGTCTGTAAGACATAAGAAATGAAATTCAGAGGAGGTTTTCCTATGAGACACATCCAGGTTAAAATTAGGTGGCGTGAAAGTTAAGACTGGAGCTCAGTGTCCTTCTTACTACTGTGATGGTGGGCTCAAAGAGGCACAAGAACATCTACAGCTGAGACCTCTGACATGAGACCTTTGCAATCAGAACTCTGTCATGTTGAATTAACTCAACCCTGTGAAAGGATTTTTGAAAAGCTGAATTCCCAACAGTAACTTTTCTGGACATAAAATTTTCACAGTGTGCAATTATTAACAACTTCATTGGTAGAGAACTGAAATACCACACAATTTACCCATGGAAGATTTCTAACTCAGCACTGAATAGGATGTCTTCAGACATGTACATCGTATCAGCTGTGATGGTTTGAGTATGCTTGGCTCAGGGAGCCCCAATATAAGGAGCTGTTGCCTGGTTGGTGTAGGTGTGGCCTTGTTGGATGAAGTGTTTCATTGTCGGCATGGCCTTTAAGACCCTCATCCTAGCTCCCTGGAAGTCAGTCTTCTCCTAGGGGCCTTCAGATGAAGATGTAGAACTTTCAGTTCCTCCTGTACCATGACTGCCTGGATGCTACCATACTCCTACCTTGATAATGGACTGAACCTCTGAACCTGTAAGCCAGTCCCAATTAAATATTGTCCTTATAATAGTTGCTGTGGTCATGGTATCTTTTCACAAGAGTAGAAATCTTAAGTAAGATATTACCAAATTCTACCTTTCGCTTTTTTTTTATATTACCCTTCCAAATCAATCAATCAAACAAACAAATGACAAACCAAAAAAGAAACCCATGTCTCCTCTGAGGTCATTCATTGCTAGACCTAGATAAGTTAGAAACTCTATTGGTCATCATCAGTGTGTGTTGAGTCTTCTGAGACAGACATCAGTTAGTCAGAATTAAAAATCTTGATGTTCATGAAGTGGAAAGCTGGTTTCTCCTATGAAAGCTATTGCAGAAACCTTTCCACAAGAGACTGGTTTGTCCCTTACTCTTAGTCATGTAGGCCACACCCCAGGACAACTCTGCTCTTACTGTTGCTTACTCAATTTGTTTCCCCCTTTTTAGCCCCCCCCCCCCACGGGAGGAGAAATCTACTGGCATACCTTCCTAGGCATCTGCTGAGGCAGTTTCTCGGAGGAATCAGGAGTCTCATCCCCTCACTGGTTCGCTGGCACTTTCTCTGTAGGAATTCTGTTGTCAGAAGGACAGATCCTTTGCCAGTTCTGACTTTCCTTGGACCCTATTTATGCATTATTCAACTCATCGCTACTGACTCTATGAGATTATGTCTGCCCCTGCATTTGCTGCCTTTCTCCCAGCTGTCTGACTTAGTAACATTGACCCTGAGTCTTGAAGCATCTGTTCCACTTCTTCACTATACATGGTGGCTTCACAATAATTTTTCCCCCTTTAATATTTGTAGATATTTAGGTACTTCCTGCTGAAAGGCATGTTTAGTGGGGTTTTGGGGGTGTTGTCTGCTTTTCTGAGGTAAGATCTCATGTTAGTCCAGGCTTCTTGTCTAAAGCTGGCTACATCATCGAGAATGGTCTCACACTTCTGGTGTTCCTATTTTCACCTCTTACATGCTGGGATTACAGGCATGAGCAACCATGCCTTGTGTAAATCGTGCTGAGGGTCAAGCCTCCAGCTTTTCCCATGCTAGGCAAGCATGTAAGCAATGGAACTAAATTCCCAGCATGACATTTCAGTTCTTGAGATGAATAACAGTGGATATATTTGAAAATATCTTACCATATGGTACTCAATACACCATTTTGGGATTGAAAGATTTTTATGGACATTTTCTTGGTCGCATACTACATTAGGAGGTGAATCATTTAAGAAGTGAAGAAGTCTTAACTTGCCATTGTGTTTAGCTTGTGAGTCTGTGTAGAATACTTACCTATTGAAGGAGTGTTTTTATTAAGGACTTACAATATATAATTAAATATAACTAAATAATTATATTTTAATTAATAAACTATTTTTACATATATTCTTTCAGGAAAGTATAAAGAATTTGATAATTAAAGGCTGCGTTTGAATTTGCTGTCTTCATTTTCAACAGTTTTTAAGATATGTTCATATGTATCTGTGCACACATCTGGGACAATTTTTCCAGAGACCAAAAGAGGGTGTGCAATCTCTTTGAGCTGGAGTAACAGGGACTAGTGAACTACTTGATGTAGATGCTGGGAATGAAAAGAGCAGTATGCATGCTCTTAGGCACTGATCTATCTCCATGGCCTTCATATTATCTACTTTTAAATTATTTAAGGGATATAGTTCAACTTAGCCATTCTTTTGGGTTATACTTTAGACATAGTCAATATTTTGGCTTACAAATGCTAACAACTGAAGTACACATACATGGCTCTAAATACTCCATTAATGCCTAAACACAAGTGTTATCACCAACTCTGGAATTTAATAAAAACTATATAAAGTATATTGGGTTGTCGATCATGGTCAGACAAGGTTACAGTATGTTTTATTGAAGAAAATATAAACAAAACCCAAATGAGATCCCTTGCCCTTTTGATAATGTTTGGAAACTGGATTGCAATTGGATTATTTACCTACAAATTTTGTTCATCTACTTATTTGATGGCCAGTTTAATGCCCTCTGTAGCATACTATGCATCACTCACAAGTCACAAGGCCCACCTGACACAAGGGAAAACTTTGTAAGTTTTCAGTTGTTTTTTTCTTTCTGCAAAATTCTTGCATGTCATTTTCAACACTTGCTGTCAAAACAATCCTTCATATAGTTTCTTTTTTCTTTATTCTTTTATTTTCTCCTTTATCACTCAAAATTAAAATTAAAGATCATTAAGCCTAAATAATGAAACAGTTGCAACGTTCTCCACATCGTGCTGTATTCGTCAGGGTTCTCTAGAGTCACAGAACATACTGAACGTCTGTATATATTAAGGGAAATGATTGTAATGACTTAAAATAGACACAGTCCAACAAAGCCAACAATGGGCAGCTGTGAATTAGAAGTCCAAGAATCTTGCAGTTCAGTCCCACGAGGCTAGTTGTTTCAGTTGGTCTTCTGTATAAGCTGGAATCCTGAACAAGTAGGTTTCAAAAGATGTGCTGGCAGCTAAGTGCACGCCTTCCTTCTTCCATTGTCCTTATGTAATCTTCCGGCAGAAATGTGACCCAGGTTAAAAGTGTGTACCACCGTGCCAAGATTCGGAGCTTGCTCTATCCCAGGCCTACCTTAAACCCAGAGATCTGCTTGCCTCAGTCTCTTAGGATTAAAGGTGTGTATCACCTTGCCTGTGCTTAAGCTTTTCATGGCCACCATGCTTCAAGGTGCAGATCAAAATCCTGTGTCTTCCTGTCTCAAGATACAGATCACAGGTGTGACCTCCACTTCTGGATTGCATTTTATTCCAGATATAGTCAAGTTGACAACTTGGAATAGCCTAAGTATGTAGCTGAAAAGAATATTCACCAAGATGTACACATGGTCTGTTCATAAAAGACCAGTTTTTAAACCTCCCTTCTTATAGGATCCAAGATAATTTATCATAATATTTGTTTACTCTTATTTATGTGTATTTGTGTGCATGCCTGCATATGTGTGTGTGTGTGTGTGTGTGTGTGTGTGTGTGTGTAGAGAGTGCCTCAGAAGATAGTAGAAAGACATTGGGTCTCCTAAAGCTAGAATTAAAGACAGTTGTGAGTTGCCCAGTGTGGATGCTTTGAGCTTTACATCTGCAAGAACAGCCTGTGCTCTTAACCACTGAGTTTTCATAGTATCTTGCTCTCCCTTATCCTCTTGCTTTGAAAAAGATTTATTTTAGTGTGTGTGTGTGTGTGTGTGTGTGTGTGTGCAAAAAAAAAAAAAAAGGTGTTGAATCCCCTAAAGTTGGAGTCATAGTCAGTTGTGAGCTGCTTGGTAGGGTACTGGAAACCAAACTGTAGCGCCCCCTGCAAAATCACAATAAAAGTACCATGTATTGTTTATCCATATCTCCAGCCTGCCACAGTTTTAAAGTTTAATTTCACATTACAAAATTTTGTTTGTGTCCAAGATGTTTCCTGACTATTCTCATTCTCTACTCTCTCTTATCTCCCTACCACTTGTTCTCCCCGTGAATCTCTCTCTTACATCTATTCCCTTTATTTTTGTATCTCTGAATTTCTCCATGGCCATCTGTGTGACCGTGGTCTGAAGTTGCTCATTGAGCCCGGTGAACTGAGCAGAGGCTACATAACGGACAAAAATAATTCCTTTTCTCCCAGACTCTATCGGTTGCCAATACTTCAACAGCAAAGGATTGATCTCCACGAACCTCTCTTTGCTCCATGACTGATTGTTGACATGGCTAGTCTTGTGTGAACCCTGTGCAAATAACCATAGTTGTTGTTTCTTAATGATTGTGAGGACTATATGGACTCTAAGAGACAGCATTTCCTTATCCCTTGATCAAGACCTTTTCAGGAAGAGAGCTCAAATCATTCCCCTTGGAGACCTGTTTTGTAGCTTTATAGAAGTTTACCTTTTCTCTGACCAATCACAAATGTTATCAGCCAAAGCCATGAAAAGCAGCGAACACTGTTCTGTCCTGTAAAAGTTACGTTCCCCAAACAATTTCCTTGCTGCAAATAAATCTGACTTAGTGCTGTGTTCGCTGAACATTGAAATTAGAAAGCCGCTTGGCCAATTGCACATCCGAAAACTCACACAGCCTTTGCTGTTGCCAGAGAAACTCACTTCAAAATGGCAAAGAAAAGAGTAAGATCTGGAGAAGAGATGTGGGTGGCAGCTCTCAGTCTTGAGTCTTTGTTGACCTTAGGGTAGCTAGTTCATGCAAGTACCAGTGAAAAGGACCACATAGAGGCCTGGCATGCTTAACATAGAATTCGCCAAAAAGTGGGTGTTCTTTGGGTGACTAATATTAGGGATTATCTCTTTACTATTTATTTATTTTCAAGCAGAAAGTATGTAGGGGATCCATAATGTTTCCATGTTTGCAGACAGGAGGTAGACATAAGTCTACCTCTACAACCCTCCACATTTTTCTTTACAAGACAGCAAGCCTTATTGAACCTAGAACCTAGAGCTTGCAATTTCAGCTATGCCAGCCAGCCAACAAGTCACCAAGATCTGCTTGTCTCCACACCTACAGCACAGGGCTCACAAGTATGTACCTTCATACTTGGCTCTCTATTGCTGAGGAAAATCACACTCTTATCCTTGTACCTGGCCATCAAGCATTCTGCACACCGAGCCATCTCCCCACTTCCAGTATTCACTTCATAATCTATACCTAGCTACCATATAATAGGCAGTATGCTTCCTGGTTAGTCTTTGTCAACCTGACACAAGCTGTTTACCTGGGAGAGAGAATCTTGACTGAGGAATTAACTTCATTAGTTTGACCTAGGAGCATGACCTATGGGGCATTTTCTTGATTAGTGATTGCTGTGGGTGGTATTTCTCTTTGGCCAATGGTTCTGGGTTGTATAAGATAACAGACTCAATAAATCATCAAGTGTTCTCTCATGATCTCAGATTCAGTTCCTGTCACCAGGGTCCTGCTTTGAGATCCTGATCTGCCTTATAGTGATAAACTGAAAACTGAAATAAATACCTTCCTCCCCAAGTTGATTTTAGTCATGGTGTTTATCACAACAGAAACCACAACTTCAAGTGTGATTCCATGTTGTCCATTTGTCTGTATGAGTTTAGATCTTCATTTGCACTCCTTGCTTAAGTCTTTGCACTATTCTCTATTTCTAGAGGTCAGTAACTGCTCCAGATAGTCAATAGTTCTTCAACAAACACCTACACACATTTAGACTCTGACAGTGAAGCCATGACTGTGAAGATTTCTAAATACCATTTCAAACTTTGCACATTTAAGGGCAAGTTGATGAAAACACTTCAATTTGACATTTCTGCCGTAGCTGACCACTTTATGAGTTTCTCTGTTTTCGGTTGCATATTTGCAATTTGGTTCATAAGTATGCATGTTCATGTGCATGTCGTTATACATATGTATATGCATGTATGTGTGCATGTGGAAGATAGGACCAACTTGGGTCATCTTCATCAGATACTATCTGTATTAATCAGGATTCTTTAGAGTAATATAATTTTTAGAATGACTCTCTGTATCTCTCTATATATCTATATCATCTATATCTATATCTATACCTCTATCTATATCTATACCTACATCTATATCTACATCTATATCTATACCTCTACAGCCCTCCAGATTTTTCTTTACAAGGAAACTAGTCTCATTGAACCTAGAGCTTGCAGTTTCAGCTAGGCCAGCTAGCCAACAAGCCAACAGAATCTGTTTGTCTCCACACGCAAAGCACAGGGCTCACAAGTATGTACCTTCATACCTGGCTCTCCATGACTGAGGAAGATCATACTCAGGTCCTTGTACCTGGCCATCAACCATTCTGCCCACAGAGCCATCTACATATATATGCATATGTATATGTATAAAATAATGTATACATATATGCATGCATATATATATATATATATATATATATATGAGACAGAGAGAGACAGAGACAGAGAGAGAGACAGAGACAGAGAGAAGGAGACAGAGAGAGAGAGATGGGAGATTTTAGAATGGCTCATAGGCTGTGGTCCAGTTAATTCAACAATGGCTCTGTATGAACAGAAATTCCAAGAATCCAGAAGTTGCTCAGTCTGTGAGGCTGGATGTCTTAGTTGTTCTTCCACATGCACTGGAATCTAAGAGAAGTTTTCTCTAATACTGGCAAAGGAATAGACTTGCTAGCAAGGCAAGAACAAGAAGGCAAAGAACAAAATCCTCCTTCTTTCATATTCCTATATAAAAGTCCATCAAAATGTATGGCCCAGATTGAAGGTATGTTTTCCTACCTAAAGACCTAGATGAAAGATGTGTGTCTTCATGACTCAAGATCAAGATTATCTATTTCAAATTAAGCAAAAATTCCTCATTGGTATGCCCTCCACTTTTGGGTTTTGGTTATTGTCTGATGTAGTACAGTTGACAGCCAGGAATATCATCACATCATCCACACTCTTTTTACGATAGGGAATTCTAAAATCAGACTAGGCTAAATAGACACAGAGCCTTGGGAATGTCCCTGTCTCCTCTTCACAGTTCTTTGATTGCAAGTATATGCCACTATGCCCAGAGTTGTTTAAAAAAAAAAAAAAAAAAAACCCCAAGAAAACAAAAAACAAACACAAAAACGAAAACAAAAGAAAACACAGACCGTGAAATTTAACTCATGTTCTATATGTTTTCAAGATAAATATTTTACTCAGTCATTCTGTTATTTCTCGTTTCTTGAAGCATGGTTTTATGTACCCTAGTCTTACCTCCAAATCCCTATGTGCCTTACAGTCGTGATTTTCCTTCTCCCTACTGTTAGGATTACAGGAGTGCATCACTATTACTGTTTTATGTTGTGCTGGAGATGGAACCTATGACTTGGTGCATGCTAATCATCCCCTTCCCTGGGGAGTCTCACTGTTTCAGAACTAGACTGGGAAGAGAAAGACTGAATCGGGATGTAGACTGGTTTGGTTTCTATTGCAGTGATAAATACCATGATCAAAAGCAACTTGCAGAGAAAGGATTTATTTTGGCTTATAATTTAAGTCAGTCTGTCATGAAGGGAAGCCAGGGTAGGACACACTACAGGAACATACTTGTGAAACATACTTCAGGCAGAAGTTAAGAAGAAACCATGAAAGAATACTACTTACTAGCTTGTTTTCCATGACTATCTAAGCTCTATTCCTCACAAAACCCAGGATGAACTCCCTGGAAGCGTCCTCACATACAGTGTGCTAAGCTCTCCACGTCTATTAGTCAAAAAAAATCCCATAAGTTTGTTTACGGGCCAGTTAATGGAGACTTTTTCCCAGTTGAATTTCCCCGTTATTAGATGGCCATAGCTTGTGACAAAAACCAAAACCTAAACCTTTAAAACAAAACACCACCACACAACAACAACAAACTAACTAACTAGCTAACTAACTAACTAACTAACTAACTAACTTCCTGGCATGGGTGGTTTCTTTCTACCACGCTGTCCAAGTCTTGATCAGTCTGCATTTAATGCGAGTCTCTCTCAGCAAGGCAGATTTTCAGATTTTTCTGGACAGTCTCTCTATGAGCCCTGAAAAACACATACATCAGCCTTGTTACTTTGCCCCATTAAGTACTTTCAAGCCTGTTGGTCTTTGGCTTTTAATCTGAAGTAATTATCAATTAGGAATGCTGGGTACCTCAGGACACTGGTCTTAATGAGTCACTTAGAGAGCAATTCCCCCCAGCTAGTGAAGACTGAGAAGGAAGCAGCCAGGCAATAGGAATGTGTCAGGTAGTGATTTTACCTTCACTTTATCTCTTAAGAGCAGAGAAATGCCAAGTGACAAGTCTTTCGAGTTTTGGAAACATGAAATGTTTGATATAATTCAACAGAAGAATAAATGCAGATGACAGAGAAGCCCCTGAATCTACCTATTTCTGACCCTATCCTTTTGGGATTACAGTCACGTGTTAATATGCTAGGATTGTGTAGTTATGATGAAAATATCATGTCAATTGCAAATTATATCTGTTTATTTTGGCTTATATTATGCAGAGATAAAAGCCCATTATTACAGGGATGCATGGTAGTAGGCAACAAGCATGGTGGCCCATGTCCTTTAGCACAAGCACAAAGCAAAGGGAATAAACTGTAAATAAGATGAGGCTTTGAGCTCACAAAAACAACCCCTTTCTCCAGAAGAGCATGTCTGCATCTTTTAACCCTCCTTAAATAGCACCACCAACTGGGAAGATATATTCAACTGCTAGGGTTTCCCCATGGGAGGTGGCATAGTTTGAATTTCCTAGTCCAAAGGAGGGAGCTCTTGGCCTTTATTCTCAACCTGCTCAAAAGGGAGCAAGAGTGAGACTTAGCTAACACCTGTGAGAAGTCAGATGATAAGAATTGGGGTCAGACTGTGGCAGAGTCTAAGGAGATAAATATAGTAAGATTGGGCATGAGTGCTTTAGAGACATCTTTCTTGAGTACATGGGTAAGTCCTTAATAGTGTTTCACAGTAGCAATTCCCAATGTCCTGGGCAACATTTGGTCATCAGAAGTCACTGAAGTTTTCTAGAGACCAGAGAACAATTGGAGGTTATTGTTCTTTGCTGAGCTTTTGAAGCCTAACTTTGGAATTAATTAGAGTTTTCAAGCAACCAAAATCTTTAAGAAACTAAAATTTTGAGACTCTGGAGTTTTCTCAAAGAAACTATCTCTAAGTTTGTTCCAAGTTGCCTGTGGCTATCTGACAAAGCTACTCACAGGCTCTATACACGTAGTTGAATTAAAGTTAACTCATGCTTTCTTTTTATCTTCTCAAATTACATAACTAAACCCATTATTACCCATGTGAGTAGTACATAGAGAAGTGCTCATATATCAATCCATAGGGATTGACAATACATGTGGACCAACCACAAGAGAATATTCCAGGTATCAATCTCTTGGTGCACTGGCTGTTTTCGTGTGTCAACTTGACACACGCTGCAATTATCAGAGAGGAAAGAGCCTCAGTTGGAGAAACACCTTCATGACATCTAGCTAAGAGCTGTTTTCTCCAATTCATGATCAATAGGTGAGAGGCCAGCCCAGTGTAGGTGGTGCCATCCCTGGGCTGATAGTCCTGGGTTCTATAAGAAAGCAGGCTGAGCAAGCCATGGAAAGCAAGCCTGTAAGCAGGACCCTTCCATGGCCTCCTGCCTCCAGTTGTTAGCCCTTATTTGAGGTCCTGTCCTGACTTCCTTCAATGATGGACTATGATCTGGAAGCAGAAGCCAAATAAACCCTTTCTTTCCTCCACAACTTGCTTTTTGGCCATGGTGATTGCATTGCAGCACTAGGAACTGTAACTAAGGCACATGGTTCAGGTGAAGCTCTCAGTCAGGTAATTAGCACAGTATTTTCAAAACCACGACTCGTGCATGATGTATGCCAACAATATTAATTTGTGAATATACATACATATACACATATACACATACATATATACATACATATATCATACAAAATTTCTCTGTATCTCTCTGTCTCTGTCTCTCTCTTGGTGTGTGTGTGTGTGTGTGTGTGTGTGTGTCTGTGTGTGTGTCTGTGTGTGTGTCTGTGTGTCCTACTTTGGATATCTTGTGTCCAAAGTGAGTGTCTCTAGGAGCGAGTAAGGCAAGTACTAGATGGTGTACCTCTTTGATGGTTCTAGGAAATGATCTGTTTTTTTGCTCTGATTGATGGTAGAATTTATTCTTTGTACTTTTATTAATGAAATATGAATTTTGTCCTAGTTGTCAGGTGTCTCAGTGAAGCAAAGGTTCTTGTTAATGTCTTAGTTAAGGTTTCTATTGCTATATGTACTGGCTAGTTTTATGTCAACTTGTCACATGCTAGTGTCATTGGAGAGGAGGGAGTCTCATTTGAAAGAAAATGCCTCAATATGATAGGGCTGTAGGCAAGCCTGTAGGACATATTTTTCATTAGTGATTGAGGTGGGCTGGCCTACTTCATTGTAGGTGGTGCAACCATATTAATCATTAATCAAGAACAATGTCCTAAAGGCTTGCCCACACAACAATTTGATGGGGACATTTTCTCAGTTGAGGTTCCTTCTTCTCATACAATTCTAACTTGTGTTTCATTGACAAAACAATACTTGGTACACTAGTAGTTCTTCATCTCTGGGTGACCAGGCACCTCAGATTCTTAATAACAGGCTATCACACAAATGACCATGTCTTTCACAAGCCAGGCCTCACTGTCTGCACTTCTCCCAGCACTGTCTTCTAATTCCCACGTAATAGTTAATTAAGTTCTTAGCACTTGGTGGCTTCTCTAGCTCAAATTTCTAAATCTCTCTACAATGTAGCGAAAACATGGCCAAGTCTGAAACAGTCAATACTGGTTAGCTGGGACAGAGAAATCAGCTGGATTAAGAAGAGATGAGTACCACCTAGGTGAGATATTCTGAAAAGTGTTTCTGTTGTGTCAGCACACACAAGTTGTTGTCTAGAGGAGGCAAAACTGTTCTTCATGATGACAGCTGCATGCAAAGAAGAAAGCAAGATGAGCCTTGGCTTTCGTCTCTCCCTGATTCCTGAATGTGGACACCGTGTGGCCACCTGCCCCTCCATCATGGTGCCATGCCTTTCCCATCATAATGGACTATGCGCTCAGATTGTGAGCCGAAATCAACCCTTCCTACTCTAAGTTGTATAGGTCACATGTTCTGTCAGAGTGAGGAAAAGTAAGGACTACAATACCCATCTGGCTTTGTAACCATTGTAGATTGACTGATAACAAGTATTTAAGGGCCATATGCTGGTAAAATCTTTCAACGTGTACACAAACTGTAAAAGCAGATTTAGGAGTATATTCTGACATCAATATGCTGCCCTAGATGTGACTAACTGCCACTACCACTAAAATGAATTTCCAGGTTAAGTCTCCCAGGAGAAAAAGATGCCAGTCCTGTCATCTATCTCACAGCATACTAAATTATTTCTTATGGACTATATGTGGCATTGCCCAAATCAAACACCCAAATGGAAGCAGTAGAATTTTAGCAGCCGTGGTTCTTAAGGAGGGGCGGGAGCTGAGCACAACCATTTAACAAATTAATGGTCCAATATAACCAGACTCCATTCCTTCCCTATAAATGAGAATAGTGCCAATTACTCTTTCAGCTGCAAGCAGAGGAGGCAGAGGGTGTCTGAATACAAAATTTGGATCATTGCAGAGACTTTTTAGGACTTATTTCATGCCGCCATGCAGGAAACACCTTAGTTTTTCAGTCTGTTTTCTCATTCATACTTTGCCTGAGTAAGGAACCCTACACGGGGCCATTTGTCCCCATTTGTGCCATTTATCTTGCCTTTTTGACACAAATAAGACCTTGTTAGAGCAAAACAGACAGCTGACACATCTGTTGTCCTGAGGTGGAGCTCCTGGGAGCAGAGGGAAGCGAAGGCCTGAGCGATTCTTTTCACAAAGACATCTCCACCTCCACGGAAAGAGTGAAAAGAGCCATTGAGGAAAACACGGAAGTTGTGGCAAATTGAACTCATAAAACCAAAAGCAAGTGTATTTGCTAAATAGCGAATGGAATTGTTGATCTCTACGATCAGTATTACGGGTCCTAGTAAGCTTTACTCGCCATCTTGTCGCCATTTAGAGTCAACTGAGGGGAGGATTGCTTGATTGGAGGATTGCATAGGTAACCCGGGCATGTCATCGTGCCTCTGAGACATTGTCTTGGTTGTTAATTGATGTAGGAGGGAAGCCCCAGCCTGTTTTAGCAGCACCTCTCCCTAGGAAGGTGATTCTGGCCCTGCCACTGCTCCAGTCAGCAAGCATTCTTCTCTGTCGTTTCTATTTGACTTACCTGCTCTGCTCCAACTTCCCTCCCTGATGGACTGTGACCTGGAAGCGTAACATAAAATATACACTTTCATTTCCTACGTTAACTGGGACAAATTTGCTGTTTCATTGAAGCAACAAAAGGAAATCAGAATCCTCATTTAGGTGACGACGACTTCTTCTTGCTATGTGCTCCTGCATACTCCTTTACAAAAGAATTTTCACCTCGATGATAATATCTGTCTCACACGGGCAAAGCTGGGCCTGCTTTATGTTTGCATGTTTGCCTTCACCTTTCTAATACATTCACTCTGGAAAATCAAGCGACTGGTCGATACTGTAAATGGATTTGCCTTTCCATTGGTTTTTAGGAATGGAGATTTTGGTCTGCTCCTTCCGATAATTCAGATGGACAGGAGGACTCTATTGTGGTGACTGTTCTTCTTAAAGGAAGATACATTAGAAGCGGCATTGCCTTCTTGAAGTGGTTATGTTTCTTCAGTCATACTTCCTAGACATTTCACTAGTTCAAACAGCCATGTATTGGGGATGAGCACATTCTATAATATATCTCTAGGGAAATACAAACAATTCACACCTTGGCTTAATTTCTCTGCAGGGCAACAAAGCAGGGTTTTTGTTGTTGTTGTTGTTGTTGTTGTTGTTGTTGTTGTTGTTGTTGTTGTT
>JADRCD010000041.1:16458-29018 GCA_019843815.1 Montemys delectorum
TAAGTCTAAGTCTAAGTCTAAGTCTAAGTCTAAGTCTAAGTCTAAGTCTAAGTTAAATATCCCTGCATAAACTGAAAATCAGGCTTATATAGTATACAGAAAACAGGGCGAATGACAAACGTCCCATAGGCAGATGAGTGCCATGATCAGGAGGAAGTTCTTTTCTAGTTCAGTCTATTTGGAGTTTTGCAGGCTTCTTGTATGTTCATGGGCATCTCTTTTTTTAGGTTAGGGAAATTTTCTTCTGTAATTTTGGTGAAGATATTTACTGACCCTTTAAGTTGGGAATCTTCACTCTCTTCTATTTGCCTTAGGTTTCATCTTCTCATTGTTTCCTGGATTTCTTGGATGTGTTAGGAGTTTTTTGCATTTTACATTTTCTTTGACTGTTGTGTAAATATTTCCTAAGGCATCTTCTACATCTGAGATTCTCTTTTCTATCTTTTTTATTCTGTTGGTGATGCTTGCATCTATGACTCCCGATTTCTTTCCTAGGTTTTCTATCTTCAAGATTGTCGCCATTTCTGATTTCTTTGTTTCTATTTCCTGTTTTATATCTTGGATGGTTTTCTTCATTTCCTTTACCTGTTTGTTTTTTTCCTGTAGTTCTTTAAGGGATTTTTGTGTTTCCTCTTTAAGGGCATCTACCTGTTTACCTGTGCTCTCCTGTATTTCTTTAAGGGAGTTATTTATGTCCTTCCTTTTTTTATGGTTGCTGGGAATACAATTCAGGACCCCTAGAAGAGCAGTCAGTGCCCTTAACTGCTGAGACACCTCTCTAGCCCTCCCTTCCACTTCTTTCTTTCTTTCTTTCTTTCTTTCTTTCTTTCTTTCTTTCTTTCTTTCTTTCTTCCTTCCTTCTTTGCTTTCTTTCTTTCTTTTATTTGTTACTTTTTGTTGAGTTAAGTTTTATTGCATCATGATGAGAGAAGATAAATAATTTCAATTTATCTAAATTTGTTAATATTTAAAACATATTTTAATTAAACAGAAGTATATCACATTCTTCTTTTCCTTTTGTACCCCAACCCCTCCCATCACCTCTCTTAATACCTGCCATACCTTTCAGGATTTTTTTTATCATATTCTATAAAATTCATAAAATATTGTAACAGTAAAAATGAGTATTATAAAAGTTGCTTGATATAAAACAACAATCAATTGAAGAGTCTTATGTAAATGCTTGTCTAGAGCAATACTGAAAATACATATATTTTTCTCAATATAAATTTTAAATAACTCAACTGTATGATATTTTAAAATAGTATCTCACTATTAGACTTTTAAAAAATGAACATAAATAGATAAAGACTTTTGTTTATTTGTGCTGTTTTTAGTAGAGTGTAAAATCTTGGCTCTTCCTGTGATATAAACCCAAATAAGAACAATTTTTATACATTGGACTTCATTGTAATAAGGCTGTACTTCAATGACCCTCACATCACCAAAGGATTTCTACCTCCATAGTAGCTAAGCTAAGAGTTGTCAGTTCTGCTGCACCAAATTGTAGGCATGATTTTTGGGTACAGATTTTCTGCAATGGTCAAAGCTATTTGACTTGAGTGGTTGTCTTCATTCTCAGCCCACAGGGAAAAGGTTACATTCATTTAAGAAATAGTGTGTGTATTAAGATGGTCTATCCATGAAGTCATTCACCAACTGTTTCAATGAACAATGATTTTGCTTGGAGGGTGTCACAGACATTAGGTGAGGGTAAGAATCTGGTTCATTGGCAGTGATGATTTGAAAAGCATCATCTCATAAAAAGAGTAACTTATAAAGTCCTCTTCTTCAAAATTGATACAATAATTATAAATATCAAGCAAAACATTCAGTCTAATTCTTTGTTGTTCTCTTACAAATCACCTCCCTATTTAATTGTCAACATTTCTTTGGGTTCTATAAATAATTTTGAAATATGTAAGCTGTTCTGGAAACCATAGTATAGTGTAAAAACATGAAATAAACAATACTACTAGTGGAGAGGCTGAGATAGGAGAAGCATGGTTTCAAGACCATTATGTGGTTCACAGCAAGACATTGTCACGTACAAACAAGCAGAAAGTTTAGATGGATTGTACAATATTGAACCTATCATTCAAATTAGAGAGACCACTGGATGACAGCCAACAAATTTCTAATTTCTCATATATTGAATTTCAATTTATTGGGATTTGATGGTAATATTAATTTTCATAATGAAAGATATTAATAAAAAGTAATTGTTACTTCCTGTTATTTTTGTTGTAAGAGGTGGAATTAGGTTTGTGTGGGTTTATTGAAAGATTGCTTTATTGCTCCTTCTAGGGTGTAGTTTTGCTCCTTATGTTGGTGTTTTCCATCTATTATTCTTTGTAGGGCTGGATTTGTGGAAAGATAGTGTGTAAAATTTGTTTTGTCATGGAATATCTTGTTCTCTCTATCTATGGTAATTGAGAGTTTTGGTCGGTATAGTAGCCTGGGCTGGCATTTGTGTCATCTTAGGATCTGTATGACATCTGCCCAGGTCTTCTAGTTTTCAGTCTCTGGTGGGAAGTCTGGTGTAATTCTGATAGGCCCAACTTTATGTTACTTGACATTTTTCCCTTACTGCTTTTAAAATTATTTCTTTGTTTAGTGCATTTGATGTTTTGATTATTATGTGACAGGAGGAATTTCTTTTCTGGTCCAGTCTATTTGGAGTTCTGTAGGCTTCTTGTATGTTCGTGGGCATCTTTTTCTTTACTTTAGGAAAGTTTTTTTCTCTAATTTTGGTTAAGATATTTACTGGCCCATTACATTGGGAGTCTTCACTTTCTTCTTCACTTATTATCCTTAGGTTTGGTCTCCTCGTTGTGTTTTGGATTTACTAGATCTTTTAGGTTAGGAGCTTTTTGCATTTTGCATTTTCTTTGACTGTTGTATCAACGTTTTCTATGGCATCTTCTGCCCCTGAGATTCTCTCTTCTAACTCTTGTATTCTGTTGGTGATGCTTGCATCTATTACTCCTGATCTCTTTCTTAAGTCTTCTAACTCCAGGGCTATCTTCCTGTGTGATTTCTATACTGTTTCTATTTCCATTTTTATATCCAGGATGGTTTTGTTTATTTTATTTGCCTGTTTGATTGTTTTCCTGTAGTTCTTTAAGGGATTTTTGTGTTTCCTCTTTAAGGCTTTCTAGTTGTTTACCTGTGCTCTCCTATATTTCCTTGAGGGAGGTACTTATGTCCTTCTTAAAGTCCTGTATCCTCATCATGAGAAGTGATTTTAGATCTTAATCTTGCTTTTCCAGTGTGTGTCCAGGACTTGCTATGGTGGAAGAATTGGGTTCTGATTATGTCAAGTAACCTTGGTTTGTGTTGTTTATTTTCTTATGCTTGCCCCCACCATCTGATTATCTCTAGAGCTACCTGCCCTTCCTAATCTGACTGGAGCCTGTCCTTCCTGTGATCCTGGTTGTGTCAGAACTCCTCAGTGTCAACTGTCTCTGTGATCCTGTGGTTCTGTGATCCTGTGATCCTGGGCCCATTAGAGGGCCTAGAAGTAGAACTTCCTCTGTGTATTATGGGACTTGCTCCAGAATTTGTGCCCAATATCTGTTTAGGGCACCAGCTCAGATAGACTAGAAGATTTTTATGTGGCCCAGATAGATTGGAACTATTGATGTCCTTCTTAAACTCCTCTATCATGAGAAGTGATTTCAAATTCAATTCTTAGTTTTCAAGTGTGATGGGGTATCCAGGACATGCTATGGTGCAGAATCATTGTTCCTTGAATCAGTTGGTGAATGACTTTATGGATAGACCATCTTAATATACACACCATTTCTTAAATGAATGTAACCTGTTCTCTGTAAGTTGAGAATAAAGTCACTCACTCAAGTCAAATAGCTTTGACCATAACAGGAAGTCTGTATCCAAAAACTGTGCCTACAATTCATTCCTTGGGGCAGCAGAATTGTTGATTCTCAGCTTAGCTACGATGGAGGTAAAAATCCTTTGGTCATGTGAAGGTCAATGTCAAAAATAGTTCTTATTTTGGGCTTGTACCACAGTAAGAGCCAAGACTTTAAACTCTACTAAATACTAAACAAACAAACAAAAAGACTTTATATACTTATGTTCATTTAAGAAAATACTAGAGAGGTGAGGAGGAACCAACATCTTTGCAGCCAGTCCCACAACACCCAGAGGAAGCTCCACTCCCAGGTGCTCTGACACAACCAGGATCGGAGGTGAGGAGGAACCAACTTCTGTGCCAATATTATGAGTAACTGGGACCAGCGGGACCAGGCACACAGGAACACCACCAGCCCAGTGACTCAGGTTCCTTCCTGTATGTCTGGGCTAGTGTCCAGAGCAGACACTGGGCTCAAGTTCTGCAGCCAGTCCCACAACACCCAAAGAAAGCTCCACTGACAGGCGCTCTGATACACCCAGGATCAGAGGTGAGGAGGAACCAACATCTTTGCAGCCAGTCCCGCAACATCTAGAGGAAGCTCCACTCCCAGGTGACCTAAGAAGCCCAAGATCAAGGATCCCAGAATCACAGGATCACAAATACACCTTGACTTTGAGGAGTTCTGACACAACCAGGATCACAGGAAGGACAGACTAAAGTCAGATTTAGCAAGAGCAGGTAGCAATAGAGATATCCAGATGGCGGGGGTGGGGGGTGGAAGGGTAAGAAAATAAACAACACAAACCAAGGTCATTTGGTATCATCAGAACCTACTTCTCCCACCATAGCAAGTCCTGGACACACCATTACACTGGAAAAGCAAGATTCAGATATAAAATCACTTCTCATGGTGATGATACAGGACTTTAAGAAAGACATAAATTGCACCCTCAAAGAAATACAGGAGAACACATGTAAACAGCTAGAAGCCCTTCAAGGAGAAACACAAAAATCCCACAAAGATCTTCAGGAAAACACAATCAAACAGGTGAAGGAAATGAGCAAAAACATCCAGAATCTAAAAATGAAAATAGGAATGATAAAGAAAACAGAAAGAGAGACAACCCTGGTCATACAAAACCTAGGAAAGAAATCAGGAATCATAGATGCAAACATCACCAATAGAATACAAGAGATAGAAGAGAGAATCTCAGGGGCAGAAGACACCATAGAAAACATTGACATAACAGTCAAAGAAAATGCAAAAAACAAAAAGATCCTAACCCAAAACATCAAGGAAATCCAGGACTCAATGAGAAGACCAAACCTAAGGATAATAGGTATAGAAGATTGTGAAGATTCCCAATGTAATGGGCCAGCAAATATCTTCAACACAATTATAGAAGAAAACTTCCCTAAGCTAAAGAAAGAGATGCCCATGAACATACAAGAAGCCTACAGAACCCCAAATAGACTGGACAACAAAAGAAATTCCTCCAGGCACATAATAATAAAAACACCAAATGCACTGAACAAAGAAAGAATTTTAAAAGCAGTAAGGGAAAAAGGTCAAGTAACATATAAAGGCAGGCCTATCAGAATTACACCAGACTTCTCACCAGAGACTATGAAAGCTAGAAGATCCTGGGCAGATGTCATACAGACCCTACAAGAACACAAATGCCAGCCCAGGCTACTGTACTCAGCAAAACTCTCACTCAGCATAGATGGAGAAAACAAGATATTCCATGACAACACAAAATTTACACAATATCTTTGCACAAATCAAGCCCTTCAAAGATAATAGATGGAAAACATCAACATAAGGGGCAAAACTACACCCCTAAAGAAGCAAGAAGGCAATCTTTCAACAAATTCACACAAACCTAATTCCACCTCTTACAACAAAACAACAGGAAGTGACACTAAATTTTTCTTAACATATTTATATGAAAATTAATATTACCAACATATCCTAATCAATTGAAATCTAATATTATTAGGAATTAGAAATTTGTTGATTGTCATCCAATGGTCCCTCAAATTTGGTTATTGGAGAAATAGGTCCAAGATTGGACAATCTGTATACACTTTTAGCTTGCTTGTGATAGTGTCTTGCTGTGTACAACATAAGGGTCTTGAAATCTTGCTTCTCCTATCTCAGCCTCTCTATTAGTAGTATTGTTTATTTCAAGTCTTTACACTATACTATGGTTTTCAGAACAGCTTATATATTTCAAAGTTAGTTATATACCCAAAAGCAACCTAGATCATTAACTAGGGAGGTTGCTTGTAAGAGAACAAAGTGTGAGACGGAATGCTTTGCCTGACGTTTGTAACTCTTGTATCAAGTTTGAAGAAGAGGACTTTATAAGTTACTCATTCTTTGAGATGAATGTTTTTCCAAATTATCACAGCTAATGTACCAAATTCTTACCCTCACCCAACGTCCATGTCACCCTCCAAGCAGAACCATTGTTCATTGAAACAGTTGGTGAATGACTTTATGGATAGACTATCTTAATGCCTAAACCATTTCTTTCTTTTTTTTTAAGTGATTTTAATCTTTATTTCTAAGTTCTCCAAAAAAAAGTTCTCTCCTCTAAAAATTCTCTCTAAAATTCTCCCTTTATTTTTGAGTTCCCTTTTAATTTCTTTTATTTATTTATTTTTTAATTAGGTATTTTTTTATTTACATGTACATTTTAAACCATTTCTTAAATGAATGTAACCTGTTCTCAGTGGGCTGAGAATAAAGTCACTCACTCAAGTCAAAAAGCTTTGACCATAGCAGGAAGTCTGTATCCAAAAATTGGGCCTACAATTCATTTCTTGATGCAGCAGAACTATCAACTCTCAGCTTAGCTACAATGGAGGTAAAATCCTTTGGTGATATGAGGGTCATTGAAGTATAGCCTTATTACAATTAAATCCAATGTCTAGAAATTGTTCTTATTTTGGGCTTGTACCACAGTAAGATCCAAGATTTTAAACTCAAATAAATACAAAATTTTGAAGTATACAGTTAATATGTTTGGAGTTATTTAAAATTTATATTGAGAAAAATGTATTTTTACTATTGCTGTAGATGAGCATCTACATAAGATGGTTAAATTGATTGTTGTTTTTATATCAAACAACTTTTATAATACTTATATGTATTGTTATATCATTTTATAAATTTTAAGAAATATGACAAAAAAGATATTGTAGATATTAAAGGGGGGTCTCTGGGAGGAATGGGGGTACAAAAGGGAAACAAGAATGTGATTTAGTTCTACTTACTTAAACTATTTTTTTAAATGTTAACAAATTCAGATCAATTGAAATCATGTAACTTTTCTCAACATAATGCAATAAAAGTAAAAAAAAAAGAGGAATGATCATCCTGAGACTGTCCCACCTGGTAGCCCATCTGATATACAGTCACCAAACCCAGACACTATTGTGAGTGCCAACAAGTGCTTGCTGACAGAAGCCTGTTATAGCTGTCTCCTGAGAGGCTCCCCCAGTGCCTGAAAAATATAGAAGTGGAGGTTCACAACCATCCATTGGACTGAGCACAGGGTCCCCAAGGAAGGAGCTAGAGAAAAGATGAAGGAGTTTGCAGCCCCTTAAGAGAAACAACAATATGAACTAACCTGTACCCCCAGAGCTCCCATGGACTAAACCATCAACCAAGGAATACACATGGTCGGACTGATGGTTCCAGCTGCATATGTAACAGAGGAGGGCCTAGTCAGTCATCAATGGGAGGAGAGGCCCTTGGTCCTGTGAAGGCTCTATGCTCCAGTGTAGGGGAATGCCAGGGCCAGGAAGTGGGAGTGGTGGGTTGCTGAGCAGGGGGAGGGTGGAGGGGATAGGGTATTTATGGAGGGAAACCAGGAAAGGGGATAACATTTGGGATGTAAATAAAGAAAACAGCTAATAAAAAAAGAAAACAGCTTAAAACACACATACACACACACACACACACACACACACACACACACACACAAAGACCTGCTACACAGAGAAAATTTATAATTCTTATTTGAAATTTTATATTGTATATATTTTATACATATTATTTAAATACTATATATGTACTTATATAATGCATACTTTATATATTTTACTTATATAAAATAATATACTTTACTTAGTATATAAGTATAGCTCTGATATATTCTGTATAAAATATATATTGTTATATAAATTACTTAGTTTCATTGAAAGATTGTCATACCCATGTACTCATTTGGTAGTATTTCTCACTCATCTGGTGGGATAACCCAGAACCAAAAGGACATGGAGGTCAGGAGCCTAGCATGGCTGTCCTCTGAGCAGCTCTGCCAACAGCTTACTGAGGTAGATGCAGATACTTACAGCTAATCATTGGAGTGAAGTCAAGGACCCCTATGGAAGGGTCACAGGAAGGATTGAAGGAACTGAAGGGGATGACAAGCCCATAGGAAGACCAACAGTGTCAACTAACCTGGACCTAAAGAAGCTTCCAGTGAGAAAGCCACCAACCAAAGAGCATACATGGGCTGGTCCACAGACCTGACATATATGTAACATAGGACTGAGTACTTTGTCTAGCCTCAGTGAGAAGAGACTTGATGCCTAAGAGAAGTAGGATGCTCAGAGGGGGCACACTCTCAGACCCTGAGAGAGGATGAGATCAACAACTCTGGAAGGGAGAAATCGTTATTGGGTGCAACATTTGAGATGTAAATTAAATAAAATATTTTTAAGAATAGGAATAAACAAACAAGAAAGTACAACAGAATACACATGCAACCAAAGAAGCCCTCATTTCCTAATCCCAGGACAGAGGTGAATTTTTCTTTTTCTATATCTAAATAATGAAGATATCCCTGAAAATTATTCTCTGTCTAGCTAATAATAAGTTGCCTTTGAAAACTGGCTTAGCCATAGCACACTGTAAACTGTAATTATATTTCAGCCTTCTTGCTTCATTTTCTATTTTTATTGCTCAGAAGAATTAGACATTCATAGTCAAATGTGCCTCTTCACCATGGGTAAAGTTTTACACTCTAGTAGCTTTTTCTCAATCAGTTCTTTTACCATTTCTTCCTTTAACAACGTGGTCATCTTACCAGGACAACTTCATGTCAGGCCCCTGAATTCATGCTTGTGTGCACTGAGTGTCAATAATCTTTCTTGTTTCTCTTCCCAGTGCCAGTTAGAATAACTTTCCTTGCTATGATTTAAACAATTTCTTGTTTCTTAAATTGATATTTTGGGGACTGCCTGTGTGCCAGCATCCAAGTGTGGATCTAATACCTTCAAACTTCCAGCAGTAATTTGGGGATTGTAATACAATGAGCCTGATATATTTTTGTTTATCAGGAATACACAGCAAGTTGACCATGTATGAAGAAGTCAGATTGCACAATGTGGGAATCAGTTTCTCATGAAGACTTTTACTTTTCATGTCAATGGATCCAAGTTGCTATCTTCCTCTATTTGATGAACCACTAAATTAGTATTTGTACCTTGGCTTGTATGGTTGAGAAAATCTTTAGAAAAGTTCTTCATGCTTAGTGTATTATGAAATTTGCCTTGGTTTTGTGGGTTTCTTTGAACTATTTACATTCTTTCAGACCCATGCTGGGAACTGCTATTTGTAGGCCTGGCTTTATTTTAGGGGTATTTCTGAATCACCATAGCTTTGTAAAGGTTTGAGTGATTAGGAACTTGGAGGACAGATATTGTGAGTTTGGAAGCTCTATTGAGCAATCTAAAAGGAGGTTGACTAGACTCAGTGGGCATATCAGCATGTTGTTGTGCAGCACTTTCAGTGGCTGCTTCTTGCTTTCTATAGCCTTGATAATCAGGCTGAGTACTATAAGCAAACATGTAGGATATATGAATAATAGTGACTGTACTATCATGGTGAAGTATAAACTTAAACATTCTTTGGAAAGTCAACTGGGTGGTGTTGTACTAGGGATGTTTAGCTGAAGTGGACACAGGAAAAAGGATGTTTTGCTAAATCAAGCACATGAAAGGACATATGCTGAGAGTTTCTATTAGCATGCATTTATTGCTCCTTACATTGAGTAGTTGAGCTGCATTTGTCAGGAGTCCATAGAGAGAAATTTACCAAAAAACTTCTGGTGATTTTCTGCACATTTTTACTAATGTGAATGCCCTTGCACGTGGGACATTCAGAATTGAGATGTCCTTTGGTGGATTTTTCCTTTGATGAGCATGAAGTGTCCTTCCTTGTCTCTTTTGATTACTTTGGGTTGCAAGTCTATTTTGTTAGATATCAGAATGGCTACTCCACCTTTTTTCATAGGCCTTATTGCTTGGACAACCTTCTTCTGGCCCTTTATTCTGAGATAATATCTGTCTTTGTTTCTGAGATGTGTTCCTTTATGCAGTAAAATGATGAATTCTGTTTACACATCCATTCTGTTAGCCTTTGTCTTTTTACTGGGGAATTGAGTCCTTTGATGTTGAGAGATATTAATAACCAATGGTTGTTATTTCCTATTATTTTGATGGTGGTAGTAGTGAGTTTCTCTTCTATTGGTTATAATGGTGTGAAACTATGTATTTCTTGTGTTTTCTTGAGTGTAGTTAGCTTCATTGGCTTGGAGTTTACCTTCTAGTGTCCTCTATAAGGTTGGGCTAGAAGCAAGTATTATTTAAACTTGGTTTTGTCATTGTATATCTTGGTTTCTCTATCCATGGTGATTGAAAGTTCTGCTGGTTATAGTAGTCTGGGATGACATTTGTGGTCTCTTAGGGTCTCCAAGACATCTGCTCAAACCCTTCTAGACTTTAGAGTCTTAGTTGAGAAATCAGGTGTAATTATGATAGGTCTGTCTTTATAATTTCTTTGCCTTTTTTTCTTGCAGCTTCTAAAATTCTTTCTTTGTTCTATATATTTATTGTTTTTATGATTATGTGGAGGGAGGATTTCTCTTCTGATGTAATTTGTTTGGTATTGTATAAGCTTAATGCTTATTTATAAACAACTCTTTCTTTAAGTTAAGGAAATTTTCTTCTATGATTTTGTTGAAGATATTTACTGGGAGTTGGGAATCTTGAAATCTCATTATTATTAGTTTTTGTCTTTTCATGGTATCCCAAATTTCCTGGATGTTTTGTATCATGAACTTTTTAGATTTTGAATTTTTTTGACCCATATATTGATTTCTTTTATCTTATCTCTTATACCTGGGATTCTCTCCTCTATCCTCTGTGTTCTATTTGTGATGCTTATATTTGTAGTTCTTGTTATCTTTGCTAGGTTTTTCATTTCCAGGATTTCTTCAGTTTTTGTTTTCTTTATTCCTTCTATTTCCCCTTTTTAGGTCTTGGACAATTTTATTCATATCCTTTACCTGTTTGATTGTATTTTCCTGTATTTTTTATTTTTATTTGCATCCCCTTATAATGTTTCTACCTGTTTGGATGTATTTTTCTGTTTTTCTTTAAGAGATTTATTCATTTTTTCTTTAAAGGCCTCTATTATCTTTATAAGATTGGATTTAAGATCATCATTTTCTTTTGCTTCCTTTTCATTAGGTTATCCAAGGTTTGCTGTAACAGGATAGCTGGGCTCTGATGGTGCTATATTGGCCTGGATCTTTTTTACTGTGTTCTTTCACTGTTATTTAGGCATTTGGTCTTCCCTGGAGTTTTCTAGATGGTCCTGATGGAAACAGAACTTCTCAGGAATGTAAGGGGTGCAGAGAGTCTTGGGCTAGACAGTGGAGGTCAGGGTACCATACTCTGTTGACTATGGCTCAGGTGGGTCCCACTGGCAGTGGAGTGGTGAGATAATGTTCCAAACTGATAGTTCCTAGGGTCTCTATAACTCTCCACATGAAGCAGGAACTTTTGGGGTCCTACAAGATTTCTTAGGATTGAAGAGCAATCCCCGAGTTGTCTAATGGAGTTCAGAAGACTCTACAAAACTCATCTATGCAGACTTTGCCCTAGAAGAACCCAACTGGGATGGGTTGTTGGATTAAGTTTCCAAGCTGTCCCAGTCTTGGTTCTCCTGAAGGGTTCTATGGGGAGTGTAGGACACTCTTGTGGTCCTGAAAGTCTCTTTGGTACCAAAGAATGAGCCTGAGCCCAGAGATGGACAATGGGTTTCAGTTCCTGAGTTGAGGCAATCCTGACCCAGAAAAACATCATGCATGGTATGTACTCATCTGTAAGTGGATATTAGCCATTAAGTACAGGGTAACTACACTATAATCAACAGACCCGAAGATTCCAAATAACAAGGAGGGCCTAAGGGAATATAGATGAATCATTCTCAGAAGAGGAAAGAAAATAGGTATCAGAGCTTGATGGAAGGAGGGAAGTGGATGGGAGAGAAGATGAGGAGGAGAATGGGGAGTGCGGCCAGATGTAGTGAGAACAGGGGACAGAATAGAAATTGGAGGTGTTATTATGGCTAGCAATCTCTAGGACTTGCCAGAGA
Organism: Montemys delectorum; assembly: GCA_019843815.1. Classification (NCBI taxonomy): domain Eukaryota; kingdom Metazoa; phylum Chordata; class Mammalia; order Rodentia; family Muridae; genus Montemys; species Montemys delectorum. Next base: position 28,800 of record JADRCD010000041.1, read on the forward strand.
ACTAGGAATGGTTCAGGATCCAACAGGCATATGGGGGCAACTCTAGCTGAGATGCCTAGCAGTTGGGGTATGAAACTGGAAGTGGCCATTCTCTCTAGCCAGGCAGGAATCCTAACATAAAAACCTATGTACAAGACTTTGACCTAAGTATGTCCTGCCTACAAGAAGTGCAGGGACAGAGCTACAGCAGAGGTACAGCATACAGCTGTCTTAGTCAGG
>JADRCD010000042.1:0-26556 GCA_019843815.1 Montemys delectorum
ACATAGTGTCATTTTATGGACTGGTCTGTCTTCTAGTAAGACTGAGTATATTTTATCCCCAAATATATTAAAACTTATTTTGGTTTTTAAGGCAACAGTTGGAAAAACAAAGACAATTGGGGAATGCAGAGTGGTAGTATCCACTATCCTTTTGTGACAGGGACTAATAGTCATTGTGAACTTTTTTGGTTCACCTTTTACAAAGGTTTGTTAATTTAGCATGATCTCTTCCACATTGTTAGATGACGGCTTTTAAGATGAAATGTAGTTATTTAGATCTGTTCTTTTCTGCTGCCTCCTGTTGGCAAAAGAGTACAGTATAACTCAAGATAGCATTCATTCATTCAGGCATGGTTAAAGGCTCTGAAACAAGTGATAAACAGAATCAGCCATGATCCGTGCCTTGCCAGCTCTTGCTTTCTGGTAGGAAGGGTGTGAGATAGGGGGATAGAAGGCAGGCGTTGGTATGAAGGAAGAAAGGGAAGGAGGCCTTGGATAGAAGATCTGAAGGCCAAAAGACAGTGAGGTTACTTAGGAAAGGGTGTTCCATGCAGTGGGAATGACCAAAGCTGAGCTCTGGGGTCGGGGTGTAGACCACAGTGAGGCAGAGGGCAGAGGGCAATCTGATAGTTACCTAGCACAGAGGAGATATGGCCAGTGTTCTGGGCATGAGGGCCTCCTTCAAGGCCTAGAGAGAACTCTTGTCAGTTTGAAATAACAGTGGAGTGTTCCAGCACATGGACCTTCATAAAACCTTGTGAGTAGTCCTGATTCCCCTGGCTTAAACTCTCTCTCTGTCTGTCTGTCTGTCTGTCTGTCTCTCTCTCTCTCTCTCTCTCTCACACACACACACACACACACCTTTTTTTATTTTGAGATAATCTTAAAAGTTCACAAAATTCCAATTATAGTACAAAAAAATCATGCATATCTTTTACACCAGGGCCTCGATTGTTAATATAGCACATTTTACTCTGCCTCTAAATATATACTTGTATATTTATTACATATACATTTATTGCTTTTAAAGGTATAGTGAGAAGAACAGGCACAACCATGCCTACATACCAGTTCTCTCAGGAGGATCTGTATAGCTGTGGTAGTCTCTTTCATCTCTGTGGCAAAATGCAGGACATAAGCAGCTGGAAGATGAAGAGTCTGGTTTGCCTTGTGCTTCCAGAGCACGGTCCCATAGTTGCTTGGCTCCATGCTTCTGGGACTGGAGTGAGAGAGAGAGCATCCCAGCAGGAGGCATCACCAGAGGAAAGGCACTGTCTTCTAGGCAGTCAGGAAGCAGAGAGAGAGAGAGAGAGAGAGAGAGAGAGAGAGACAGAGACAGAGACAGAGACAGAGACAGAGAGACAGAGAGACAGAGACAGAGAGACAGAGAGAGAGAGAGAGATTTTGTTCACTTACAGAGTTAACGTATGGTGGAGTGGTTTGAGTGTAAATATCCTCCACAGGCTCCTGCAGTGCGTGAACACTTGGTCCCCGCCTCCTGTGTCTGGAGGTCGTGGAGTCATTAGAAGGTAGACACTTGCTAGAGGACATGGCTCACTGAGCTGGCCTGGAGATTTAGTAGCCTGACCTCACTTCCTGCCCACCCTCTGTTTCCTGGTCCTGTGAGATGGGAAGAGTCCCATCCTTAGCTTCCATGTGTGAACTCCACTGGGATGAATAGCACACACCCTGAAACTGCGCGCTAGACCAAATCCTTCCTCTCCAAGTTGCTTTGTCAGCTTTGGTCAGAGTGAAGAGGAAAGCAGTTAATACTTGGGCCTTGACCCTACCGGTCATCAGCTTTGAGGTTGGGTGGGGCTAGTCCAAGGAAGCCTTTGACACTGAAAAGTGGGCATGTGCGTCTTAACTATCAACTACCCTACTCTAGGTTTGACCCTCCTCCTGCTTCTCCTCCTGCTCCTCCTGCTCCTCCACCTGCTGCTCCTCCTCTTCCTGCTGTTCCTCCTGCTCCTCCTGTTCCTCCTCCTCCTGTTCCTCCTGCTCCTCTTCCTCCTCCTCCTGCTCCTCCTCCAACTGCTCCTCCTCCTCCTGCTCCTCTTCCTCCTCCTCCTGCTCCTCCTGCTCCTCTTCCTGCTGCTCCTCCTCCTGCTCCTCTTCCTGCTGCTCCTCCTCCTCCTCCTGCTCCTCTTTCTGCTGCTCCTCCTCCTCCTCCTGCTCATCTTCCTCCTCCTCCTGCTCCTCCTCCTGCTCCTCCTGCTCCTCCTGCTCCTCTTCTTGCTGCTCCTCCTCCTCCTCCTGCTCCTCCTCCTGCTCCTCCTGCTCCTCCTGCTCCTCCTCCCCCTCCTCTTTCTCTTCCCCGTCTCTTCTTCCAGTGCTCACTGCCACGTGGACCACCCTATCCTTCCCAATGTTTGCTAAAAGGGTCTTGCACATCACGGGGAACAAATGATTGATTGGTAACTGACTGTAACTGTTTTAATTGTGCAGTATCTTAATGTACTGGGATGATGGGATAAACATTTTGAGTTCAGAATAAACATTTAGATTCCAATATCTCTCAAGTCTTTAACCCTGTGGCCTATTCATTCTCTGTTTTAAAATTAAAATAGAAATTGCAATATTTGGAAGGCCTGAAGCTACAGTTGCATACTTATGTGCATTATTCCCACGTGTACCACTCCCCCACATGTCCTGGCTCTTTTACTAGATGCTCTTCACCAGGGGACGTCACCCCAAACCCCTAGAGTGCTTCGGAGTCGGGAGATACAAGATATGAGCTCCTTTGCTCTGAAGGACAGTTAATCCATATGCAAGAGTTCAGACTTGTGATGAGTGTTTGAGAGGAGGGGGGCTTGCTCTAGAGTCACCCCAACAGATTTAGCTAGGTTGGGGGAGGGGGTGTCTATCCAGAGCTTTCCAGACAGCATCTCTGAGGAACGAAAGGAAGCAGGCAATGCATGGTAGAACGTGAGAGAATAGAAAATGGCTGAAGGGGTTTTGGAGGGGTTTTAGAGGGGTTCCCCGGGTCTTTGAGGATCAGGGAGAGGCATGTCCCCGTGAACAGGCGTAAGCCTTGTGGACACCATGGCTGGACCATTCAAGTGGGAGTCCCTCAAGCTCAGGGGGTGACCAAGTGATTGTTATACTTGGTAGCTCCCTCGGGTGTTGGGGTGCTGTTCGGGCAGAAGTACTGTCTCTGTTCTACTAGGCCCTGGGCTTGTGTGGGACTCACTGGATCTGATGGTTCTGCAGGCTCCATTACCATATTCCCCTTCCCCTACATGGAACACCTGCTTTCTGCTGCTTGGCTCCGAGCTCTAGATCCCATCATTCATTTCCAACTTTACCATTACTAAAAAACATGGAACCTGACCCTGACCCACTACTCACTGGACCAGGTCTGCATCCCTAGCCACTCTGCTGAGGCGCTGCCTGGCTCTGTCCATGGGGGAAAATGGTGCTGACTTCTATGGCCTGACATCAATAGTATACCTACAAGCCACCCTTTGTCTCTGTTTTGATTCTGCCAAGCTCTGGATCCCCCTTCTTTGGGAACCCTCAGTGTGTGCTCACGGGCTACCCATCTCCTTCCCTTCCCAGCCCCTGTGGGGATCATATTCTTGCTCATTTCTGCCTGACATCCTCATCCCTTTCCATTACTGCTCCTGGCAGACACTCTGTTAGGAGTCTCTCAGAAGTGACTTGATGGATACAACAAAGCTGTCTTGCTAGTCCTGGGCCAGCTCACCAAGTGTCGGGCTAGCACACAGATAGATGTGTGTGGCGCCTCCCTGGCAGGAGCTGCTCTCACCTGCAAGTCACTGTTCTATGGGATGTCACATCTGTGCTATCCAGCCAGTGTCTGGGAGTCCTAGAGAAAGATGCTAGCAATCGCCTTCCTCCTTTGCTGTGCCCTTTCATGGCTCCAGTAATTCCGATATGGCTGGGATAGCAAAGGAACGACAGATGGATGGACACATAGACACAAAGATAGGGTTCAGGGGTCTGGGATCCCTGATGGAGAAATCTTAGCACCCTGGAAGTTCGCCATGCTTATTGTATAAAGTTGAGCAGAGAGGCAAGATTATTGCTGAACAAAGAGGTGGGGTTATTATATATGTTATGGTATATAGCTGGACCAAGGAGATGCCTTTAGTTTACCACAGGAGCAGTCTCAGTAGGGGAGCAGTGTTCAGGCTGTAAACATCCAGCAGGGGGAGCTATGATGGACACTTTCTGCACAGAAGGTCAACACTCACACTAGCCCCCTAAGGAGGCTTGGCCATCCCTCTAGGCCTGAGGCGGTAGGGCCCTCGGCATGGCTCAGCCTGTGTCAACAGCACACATTCACTCAGCTTCACTCAGGGCTTCCTTCACAGCCGACTCTCCTCTGTACCTATCTGTTGACGCTGGAGCAGTGAAGAATGCCCGCTTGGTGCTAGTGATGGCTTTAAACCTGGAGAGGGAGGATGTCCTGGCCTCTCCCTTCTACCTGTCTTGGGGAGCCCAGCCTGAGTCCGGACCTGAAAGGCGGTCACCTCTGCAGTCCAGAGAGACCAGGGATGGGGATGCAGTGGCCCTGGCGCCTTGCCACCTCTCCAGAACTGTGCTGTTCAGTGCAGTGTGACTGGCCACACAGAATGACAAGCCACGTGTGGCTCAGCCAGTACAAGGTGTTGGATTTCAAAACAAGGAATGCTATGCAAAGAATGTTGTCTTAGGGTTTCCCGTTGCTGTGACAAAACACCCTGTGTGGCTTACACTTTCACATTACGGTCTGTCATCAAAGAGGTCAGGCCAGGAACTGAAAGCAGGAGTCTAGGGTCAGAAACTGAAACAGAGATCATGGAAGAAGGCTGTTACTGGCTTTCTACCCATACCCTGCTCAGCTTGCTTTCTTAGAACCTAGACCCACCTGCCTGCGGGTCACACTTGCTCCCAGTGACCTCAACCCATCTACATTAATCACTAATCAGGAAAATCCCCTCCCCCCCACACACACAGATGTGCCTACTGGCTAGTCTACTGGAGGCAATCCCTCAATTGAGAGCCCTTCTTCCCAGATACATCTGGGTTTGTGTCTGGTTGACATAACCAAGCAGCACAAATGTCAAAGAGCTAATTAATGCCTGTCTTGTTTCTCTTACTATTTAGCCCAAATTCTGGATCCTCCTGCCTCAGCCTCCTACAAGCATGGGTCCAGCCTTATTTATTTATTTTTTTTTTTTATTATCTACTTAAGTAACAATATTTTGGATGTATTACATTATGTAACATACACTGGGTAACTTAATTTTTTAAAAATCTGACTTCTAGGAAGTATAGTCAGGTCTAGGGTTTAACTTTGTGCCACTCATTCCATTTCCTTGAAGTACACTCAAACTTGGCCTAGAGTAGCTCAGGGGAAGGTCTTTCCTCCCTCCAGGCATACTGTCCTCAGCCAGTGTGGCCGCACCAGTCTGCAGTTCTCCTGCTCAGCTTTAACTGAGGCTCCGTTCTTTCTATTTTGCGTGACACTTAGAAAAGAGGCTAAAGTCAGTGGGAGGCAGAATTGGAGAGGTTGACTAACGTCTACCACCACCCCGTGGCTGGGTTGCACTCAGCAGAGGACTGTCTGTGCACTGTGTGTGCGGTGACAATAGTCCCAGACAGCTTCACAAGATTGCCCAGCACTGGTGTGGCCATTAAACAGATTCCAGCCTGGGGGAGGACACATGCATTTCAGTGGTGTCCAGTGTAGCTCGTGGAGGCTTTGTCAAAATGCTGATCCTTGGCCCTAGCCCCGCAGACTCTAGGTCACCAATGGAGAAAGAGCCCCAGGGTTCTCCGTATCACAGACTTTGGGGACTCTTGTGTAAGAGGCAGTCAGCCCCGTGTTGGGACGTTCCTTAGTTTACACCAGTCTTCTGAGAATTTCTGCAGTTTCTCCATGATACTGAGTCTATGGTCTCCCCAAGCTGGGTCTTCTAGAACTACACACACTTTCTGCCTTCTGGCTCTAGCCCTGTTCTTAATGTGACAGACAGCCAGCATGGCTGGATCCTGGCCGGGTGGTCAGAGGTGACACTGATTGTCCAGAATAACTCGGTGTCCTGTTTGGCTGCCTTCTGGATGTAGTTGGAACATCATCGTATTGTGAGCTTGGCTTCCCCCGGCATATGTTCCCAGGGACCACCTTGGACCTACGGGTCACAGCGGTGGGTTTGCCGTTGAAACGCCAAGTTGGATTTCCTAATGGGTCTTGCTGGGCGGTAGGCAGAGTGAGGGTGAGCCTGTTGGTGTGCTACTGTTTACTAACCCCTCCTTTCTGCCCGCAGTGGACGGCTGACTGCCGAGAACAGCTGGATGGTGGCTGTTCCTTCCCCAGAGGGCGAGCTCCGCCGCAGCAGGTAGGGAACCAGCTCTGTGCTCCAGCTGCGAGCTATCACGTCTTGCTTTTCTGGGACCCTGGGCTGACCCCTTGGGTGGCCCCTAAAGGATGGGGATTAGGAGTAAGCAAAAAGATGAGTGCAGGAAGGTAGGGGCCTCTAGGAAGCCCCCCTTAATTCCCTTGCCACCATGGAGTGGCCCTACCACAACATGTGGGCTCTGAAGATGGATTGGCAGTGGTCTTTTATGTAATGATACACGTTTGGCAAAACCTAGATGTCCGCCGAGAGGAGGGTGGTGAGATCGCCGTATGTGGTAGCTTATCCTTTTAGAATATTGTGTGGCATCAGGTGAGCAAACTGGAGTCTGGCTGCTGGCCTCGGTGGGCCCACAAGCACTGGGTTTCTTGGGATTTTTGAACATGATGGTGTACTTTGAGGATCCTTTTTCTGGGTCTGTGGAAGGGCTGGGCCAGTGAAGCATGTGGAGGAGGGGCTTAGAGATCTGATGTCCCCAGTCCACAGCTGTCCCAGGACATGGGGCTCTCTCCTGCCCCGGGCATTCTGACACTGCACACATTTGTTACATGCCCAGAGGTCCTATGGGGCTGTGCGGCTAGAGGGAATGGAATAAGTTGTTCCTGGAGAGCTGTTCTGATCACCTGGGTGTCCTGCCTTCCCAGCTGGGCTCGATGATACCTTGTCCCTGCCTGTGAAAAACCATGAGGTTAGGAGCTGAAGGATTCACTGGCCCCAACCAAGCTCCACCTCAGACTTAGCCTTTTCCCACCTCAGATTCCACAGATCTTGGGCCTATAGTTTCAGGGACACGTTGCCTAGCTCACTGGCTTGGTGAGCTTAATTCCTCTGTGCTAGTTAGAAGTAACCCATTGCTGCGGATGCAGCTCAGTGGTCGAGCATCTGCTTAGCATGAGCAGGTCTCCAGCTTCTACCCCAGCACTGAGGGGATAAACAAAACAAAACAACATGCCCCATCTCTATTCTGTTCTGAAGGAAGATGCTTAGTGTCCTTGGTCCTGGATCATTCCTAGGGTGCATGGCTTTGCTGCATCTTGTCTCCCCTAAGCTGTGGGGGAGACAGCTGTCTTCGTGGTCCACCCTCATAACATTTGGGTCATTGTTTGCGTCTCGGTTGGGGTTTCTGTTGCTATGATTGATAAACACCATGGCTCAAAGCGACCTGAGCAGGAAGGGGTTTACTTCCTCTTACATTTCCATATACAAGCTATCACTGAGAGAAGTCTGAGCAGGAACTCAAGCAGGGCAGGAGCCTGGAGGCAGGAACCAAAGCAGTAAAGGGGCACTGCTCATTGGCTTGCTCAACCTTCTTTCTTATACAACTCAGGGTTACATGACCAGGATTGCCACCACCCACAGTAGGCTGCCCCCCCACCTCAATCAATCATTAATCAAGAAAATGCCCCACAGACCTGCCTATGGGCCAGTCTTAGGAAGGCGCACTCTCAATTAAGAGTCCCTCCTCCTAAATGACTCTAGGTGGTGTCAGGTTTACCTGAAACTAATCAACAGTTTCTTTTTTACAATGTTTATGTTGATTGTACAGAGGATTTGATTTGATCGTGACCTTTCCGTACCTGAATATTAAACCATGGCAATACAGCTCTGTAGCAGAGTGGAGGCAGAAGCCTGGATTCTGGTTTCTGGTTTGCTACAAACTTAGTGGCCAAATTCTTCCTCCTCAGATACGAGCCAGAGGATCCTGAATGGCCCCTGAGAATCTTTCTGCCACTTCTGTCCCCTTTGCAGAGGGGTAAACTGAGCACACAAAGGAAGCCTTGTCCGAGCTAGACTGCACACCTTGCACCCATAGTCTCTTGTCTACCCAGTCTCTTGTCTATGCTTCTCCCTGGCGCAGCTCACGTACTTCCAAGGGAATCTGTCAGCTGACCAAGGCTCAAGCTTTGCAGCTCAGTTTCTGCTGTCATCCCAGACTCTTCTAGCAGAGATAGGCTTGGATGTGGCTCCAAGCAAGGGCGGGGAGCTAGACAATAAGAACTGCATGTTTCTTGGTCAGTAGGTGTCTAGTTCTGGAATTTTGCAAGGTACGTCCTTCATTCTCTTATATTTACCATCTTTCCTCAGGCTCCTCTCTCTGCCTTTGCCCTCTCATCCTGTCACTCTAGAGACGGAGGACAGCCCTGTTCCCACCCCCCCACCCCCCCACCAACCCCTAACCCCACCCTCACTCCATCTCCCATCTCCCACCCCCACGTGCTATCTTCTACTCTCATCTCCCACTCCCACCTCCCATCTCCCCCACCCCCATCCCCCACCTCCCATCTCTCACCCTCAACCCTCACCCGCATCCCCAGTCTTCCACCTACCTCCATTTCCTACCCTGGCCTCCTCCGAGCTGTTCTTGCTCCACTGTTTATCCCCTTGAAGTAAATGAAGGGATTGGACAAGGGAATGTGAGGAGGTGGGGTTGTGGGATAACCGTCCCCCTAGTGAGGTCACCTGTGGCTCTTCACTGCCTAAGCACCTTGTATGCACTGTGAGGCCCAGCTGGCCATGGCCCCTGCTTTACCAAGGGACTGGGCAATCTCCTGGGATGAGCAGGTTTCTTCAGAATGAAATCCAGATGGACACAGAGAAGACTCTGAAATGTTTTTTTGGCTGGTGGAACTGGGCCGTAGGTCCTCTATGAGGCAGGAACCTGGGCTGGAGGCTATGGTTTGAACGTGAGCCCTCCTACTTCACTGACATGGCTGGCAGTAACAGCAGGAGCGTTGCCACCCCCTGACCCACTGCCCCTTCTGATCATCTCCAAAGGAGGAAGTGCATGGGAGACTGGGACACACCCACAAATAACGAGCAACCACATGGCCCTATACCCTGGAGCCGGGGTGGGAGGCTCACGGTGACTGGATCAGAAGGCTCGGCTTGCCTGCATTGGGTTAGGGCACACTTGGTGCTGTGAAAACTGCTCAGAGCCAAGGCAGTGCTGTCAGGGTCTGGTGTGGGGCCCTGGATCACACCGATGCCATGGTCCCTTCTTCAAAGGCCTGTCCTCAGCGAGAAGGCCAAGACCCAGGTGGAAATGAACTCTGAGCTCAGATACGCGTGTCCACGAGGCAACGGAGAGTTGGGTGGGCTACAGCCAGCCATGGAGGTGAAACCAGCTGCCACACTACCCCACATGGGGAGGCAAGAGTGCCTGGCGGCACCTCGTGCCTGTGGCAGGAGGCATGATGTAGACTCCGGGGACGGGTGGGTGACACGGGGCAGAGACGCGGGACGGAAGTCTCTTTCTTCCTGGCCCAGGTAAGAATTTAGAGCAAGGCCAGGCTGGCTCCAGCCTCTCTCTGCTGGGTCTGCTGTTCTTGGGTAGAGTTTTCTTCCAGGACCCATGCTATCTCCTGCCATCTCTGTCCCTTACCAGCAGGAGTGCTACCCTGAGTCTCATCCCTAGAATCTTGTCTCCCCTCTTGGAGCTGCCATTCTGAGAAGACTGTAGTACGGCCAATTTAAGCTTATCCCTGACTAGCTTACAAATGAATGAGACTCAGACTGTGTTTTTATTTTATTTGGCTTTGACAATTACTGGGGGCGGAGGGGTAACCCCTAGTCTACTTTTCTGTTGGCCTGGCTATCTCCCCAGCTGTGAGGTACAGACTCGAGCATTATAATACAAAACAACAGACCAAACTGCCACAGAAGACCTCTAAGGAGGAGTTAGAGCCCATCCCAAGAAAGCCCCAGGTAGCTGGCCGATGGCGGCCCTGCCTGGTCTTGGAGCTTTGGTGGAGACGCGTGTGTCAGCTAGGCCTGGGTGTCCTCCCTGCATTAGCACACCCGAATTCCTCCTTACCGTACTGTCTATGTAGGCAAACACCCTCACGCTAATTCGTGTCACCGTCAAGCTGTTCCTTGTACCCACCTGCCCCCCTCAGCCAAGCAACCCGCGGAAAGATGTGCCACTGGTTCTCATGTCCCAGGCCCCTGCCATGGGGCCTGGCAGGCACTGGGCTCAGTAGCAGTGCCAACCCTGCCTGGAACTGGCCAAGGCTCAGCTGTGCAGGCATTCCCAGAGACCCCTTTCCTTAGACCTCACGGGGTCCGAGCTAGGGAGTTAGGGTTACGGGGGTTGCTCTAAACACTCAGTTCACAGTTACTGCTAAGAGCACGCTGCTCCTGACTGCCACACCTGGGCCACTAGTACCAGGAATGCAAAGGTCATCGGGAGCAGGTGAGGATGGGGCAGGGAGAGTAAGCTTGCCAAGGCAAGCATGGCATTATCTGGCCCTGAACCAGAAGCCTAGGGGTGGGTGGCACCCATGGGGATCAGCCACGCAGTGAGGTGGTTATTTCCTTACAGCAGGCAACACTCTCATTCTTTGGTTATTTCAACTAATTCCAAACAATACCTTGCCCTCTCTAGATGCTTTCAGGCAAGTCAGAGTAAAGCCTGCATCCCATGAAGTAGGAGGAAGAGAGTCCAGATTTAAAAAAAAAAAAAAAAAAAAAATGAGCCAACTAGCTGCCAGAAACCAGGATTCAACTGTATCTGGCAGTTTGCCGCCCTGCCTCCTCTTTCCAAGAGCCCGCTACCACTAGTCATTCCGTGAGGATGATGGGACATGTCCTGGCTGTCACTGCAGTGGGGAAACACATGGTGACAACCGAGAAGACAGCTCCTGAAAAGAGAGACCAGAGGCAGTGCATTCAGAGACCTTGTCTATGTGCGGCCCAGAGGGGTCTGCTCCATCTGCTCTCCACATGCCAAGGGAAGGGAACAAGAGTATAAAAAGCAACAGAGGTTCTGTTGGGACCTTGAGAAAGACTTCCTGAGGATTTGGTAGCCCGTGACAGTGGCTCTCACAACAGTGCAATTATTGCTGGGAACCTGATCGGCCTACCTTCTTATCAGATAATTGACAGTTCCTGAAGCCCTGGGAGAACTGGGGGAGTTTGAGAAATGATGTCAGGCTATGGCTGATGTCCCGTAATCCCACTTTTTCTGGAATGATGGGTGTGGTGTGGGACATCCCAATGTGAGCAGGAAAGAGCCTTGCCCTGAGGTGACCCTATTCTGTTTACCTCTTCTACCAATAAGACATTGGCATAGGTCTGGGTTTCTGTGCCAATCTGCAAGCTGGTGCAACCCTGACAGACTCAAAGGATGGCAGATGGCAGCTAGGAAGACATCAAGCACTCCAGTCCTCCTGGCCCTGACAAAGGGCAGACGTAACCTCATCTGGCTGGTAGCCAGCAATGGCAGGATGTGGTTTGTTGACAATTAAGGAGCTGTTAGTACGCTCGATACCTTAGTAAAAGCACTCGGTCCTTAAAGGTGTCCATGTAGTAGGGAGAAACCCTCTCCGTGTTCGCAGTGTGCTCTCTGTGGAGTTGGAACTTACGGAGCGTTACTGTATGCTTGGCCAATGTCTATCTGCCAGAGTCTTCTGTGACATTGCTTGCTTGGAAAGAGTCGCTAATACAAAGTGGACTCCAGATGTGTACCTGAAGTGCCCCCACCAGACAGACTCTAGTCATTCTAAAGGATGACCCTGTCGGTCTCTGGGAAGGACATGAGACTCGATCCCTTCCTTTGGGAACACGTAGAGTGCTCGAGGAGATGGAAAGGGGGAAAGGTGAAGGGAGGATTGACAAAAAAGAAGTTGGGCATTGTATTGGAGTGCTGGGGTGGTAGGAGCAAGCACAGCTAGCAATGACAGCTCGTGCTGGCTGGTACTAGCTAGAGGGGCTGAACGTGATGAACGCAGAGGTATCTGCTAGGCTGAGATGTTGGGACTGTTGTCCAATCTTGTCCATGAACATGTCCTTGTTTGTCTTATGTTTTTCTCTGTTGTTCTATATGGGTGAAGTCAGTGCCTGTGTCAGTCAGCGCAGACAAGATGATGCTGTGTAGCAAGCAATTCCAAATCTTAGTAACTTCAAACAGCCCACTGGAACCCAGCTGGATGGTATAGTTGCCTTTTTCTGAGTTAGGATGTCACTATATAACCCGCTGGTCCAAAACTCATGATCTTCCCACCTCAGCCTTCTGAGTGCCAGGATTCTAGGCATGTACCACCATGCCTAGCTTCATAGCTACCATTTTTACCCATCAGCACTTGGAGGATCTTGCTTTGGTGGCTCCTGCTGCAGGCCAGGTGCACCATCCATTTGGCTATGAGCTGTAGATAGCCCAGCCTTTGAATGTGAATTCCCACTCCTGAAGAATCCCTTTTGTCATTCCTTTACTTAAATGCTTGGTTTCACACCCATTGACCTCACTTTCTGGAAGAGCTGGTGTCTCAGCAAGCTAGCCGACACAAAGTTTGAAGTAGAATTCCGTCTCATAACACGAATGCATCCTAATTTCCATCAGAAGCCATTTGTCATAGCAAGAATCGGGAGATTCTGAAAAGTGACAAAGATCAGTGATTAATGCCAACCCTGAGATGCTAAGTCAACCTTCATCAAGATTAAACATGTGCCCTGGAAAAGACCACATAAAGAGGCTGAAGGGGTGAGCCATTGACAGAGAGAGAGAGACAGAGAGAGAGGGAGAGAGAGAGAGAGAGAGAGAGAGAGAGAGAGAGAGAGAGAGAGAGACAGAAAAACAGATAAGTAAACCCATGAGAAAGGCTTGAAATATACAAAGAGACAGTTCCACTGAGGAACTGCATACAGGAACTGAGCGCACAGAAGATGCTCCCCGCCACTAGACCTCAGAGAAATGCAAACCAACCTGTGCGACATCACCATGCTCTAACTAACAGCTGGTGAGAATGCATAGGTGGGGACTATAAAACACAGCCATTCCACACATTTGTCGGTTTCGTTAAAAGAAAGAAAATGAAACCTTCGAGAACGGTGTGATCCAGCGTGTGTGCTCCTGGGTGTTTGTCCCAGAAAAATGAAGGCTTATATTTACACAGAGACCTGCCCTCAAGTTGTGGCCTTATCTGAGTGGGAAACTGAGAGCACCTTGTGTTGTCTAGACTTATGTCAACTTGACACGAGCTAGAGCCATCTGAAAGGAGGGAGCCTTAGTTGAGAAAATGCCTCCTTAAAATCCGGCTGTAGAGCATTTTCTTAATTAGTGATTGATGGGCAAGGGTCCACCCCATTGTGGATGGCTCCATTCCTGGGCTTTTGGTCCTGGTTTCTATAAGACAACAGGCTGATCAAGCCAGTAAGCAGTGTTCTGCCATGACCTCTGCTGCAGCTGCTGTCTCCAGGTTCCTGCCCAGCGTGAGCTCCTGTCCTGACTTCCTTTGATGGTGAATTGCTGTGGTTATGTAAGCTGAATAAACTCTTTCCTCTCCCAACTTTTGGTCATGATGTTTCATCACAGCTTAAAGTGACCCTAACTTGAGACAGCCCTACCGTTCTTCAGTGGGTGAGTCATCAGTGGGAAGTGGCCCGTGGCTATGACGATGCCCTGGGTGAATCTCCAGATCATGCTGAGTGGGAAAACCCTAGTCCCCTACAACTGCACGCTCCACGATTCCATGGCTGTAATGTCATGGACGTGAGGAGCAGGTAGTTGTTGCTAGGTGTTGGAGAGGGAGTAGGGGCAGGATAGAAACTGATGTGGCCAGAAAGGGGACCACAGAGAGAGCCCTGTAGTGATGGCAACGCCATGTTCCCTGGCTGTATCAGTGTCAGTATCTTGAAGGTGACCCCGGGTTATACTTTTATGCGTTTCTCCATAGGGAAGCTGGAGTCTGTTTGTATTATTTCTTACAAGCCCATGCCAACCAATATGTATTTCTTACAAGTTCAAACAGCTGTTTACACACAGCTTAGCTCTTTAAAGTATAGAGCTCTGTTTCTTCAGAATCTTTTGTGGCATGTCAGCATTACTAGCTGTGAGGAAAATACACGCTAAACCCACATTCAAATATTATTATGCTCCTCTCAGAGTGGTCTAGGCAAGCGGAGATTCTCAAAGTCAGGAAAAAGAGGTTTGGCACCCGCTCTCTCCCTGCCAGTCCTGTGCTCACCTGCTTTAAGTAGACCCAGGCTACATGATCTCCATTTCCTGCTCAGCCCTCCATGGTTTGAGCGTGATGCTACTAGGAGAGATGCGGGCCAGGGTGGAGTTAAATAAAGGCTTCCTTATTCAAGGAGGCCTATTGGAGGGTGGGATGGTGTTGGGGTACAGCTGGGAACCAGCGACAAGAGTGGGGCCCTACTTTTTTAGTGGCCAGGAGTGGCTTGTGATGTGGCTCAGCCTGGGGTAGACTCAGCTAGCACAACCCACTTAAGGCCTGCGCAGTCAGCAGATAGTAACTGGGAGGGCTGGCCTAGGAGGAAGAACTTGACCATGGGCTTCAGCCTGTCTCCGCCTCTCTCTGCCCTTTGAGTGGAAAAGGAGCATCGAGATGGCAGAGAGACCAGAATGTCCCAAGTAAAAGGAGTAGATGTTCCTTTTCTTGATTCCAGCTCTGTTCTCTGCTTTGGCCATCTCTGCTCTGCTCTTCTCCAGTCTCAAAGGCACCTCTGTTGCAAGGCATTGAACTTTTTGCACTGGCATTTGAGTGCTGTCCTGTGAGTGTGTGTGTGTGTGTGTGTGTGTGTGTGTGTGTGTGTGTGACAGTGGATGTAGAGTGGTTGTCTTTGGACCTGGTCCCCTTACCTCCTTCCACATGTGTCCCCTTCATTGTATGTGATGAAACACATCCAAGTCACCCTCAGGCCTTTAGTAGCAAGCTTTAGAGTTCCATATTTGGCCTAGGAGGTAACTTTGGGGTCTTGCTTCCTGCACATTTCGTGCTGTGCCTGTGAAACCTGACATAAACCAGCACCTCTCCTTTGTCCAGCTGCCTGCCTTCTTCCTTAATCAGGAGTGGCCTGTCTAGTCTGCGTGCTCTAGGGACGTGGGGAAAGTGGTGTCCATGGGGGCTACAGTGACTTGGCTGAGGCCCCATGGAGCAGGCTCAGGCCTGGACTCTGTCTTTTCTACTGTCACTGCAAACCACACTGCCAGCTGAAGGTGTCCCTGGCTACCATGTCCCTTAAGGTGGCCTTTTGGGTAATCAGACTTGTCATCTCAAGGCTCTTAGTGATGTACTACCACAAACCATTCTTCCCATTCCTTCCCCCCACCCTGCCCCCCAGGAGCGAGGACCACAGCTTCAGGCCACTGCGTCCACCCAAGACCTAAATCTCTGTTAATGTAATTGTGGGCTGCAAAGGAGGCAGGGGATCGGGCTCTCAAGTTAATCCCTGGGAACCTGGCCTAAGAAGTGAGAGAATCCAGTGTGGTCTCGTTCTGAGATGGAAAGCCTGTGAGCTGCTGAGTCAACGGACTGCACCACATGTGTCTCTGTAGTGCTTCTGACTATCTGACGCCACAACACACACACACACACACACACACACACACACACACACATGGACATCCGGGCCAGGGCTGGGTCTGAGGGCTTCCCCCATTCTGCATGTAACAGATAGGCTGGGTGAGTCAAATAGGCACACCCCCAATTCTCCAGTTAGAGAATTACCTTCAACGTTCCTGATTATAGGAGAGTCCTCCTGATGTCCTGTGCCTCGTTCAGCCAGGTTCTGTCCCATCTCCAAAGGCACAATCTGGACTTCTTATCACTTCCCATCCCCAATATCCATAAACACAACTTGCCACGGGCTGGCTATTCGAAGAGAGCTAGCCTTGTGGCCCTCCACTGTTCACAGGCCTCACTCCCTTGCTCTCCTGCACACATCCCTCCATGCCCCAACTCCCAATAAGCTGCTACATGCTGACGTTTTCATAATTTGCTCATTGATCAGGAGCCTTTTTGACTACTATCCCTCTACGCTTCCTTCAGACCCCAAAGAAGTAAGGACGAGTTTCCAAAGGTGTGCTCTGGACCACCCTAGATGGATTACCAGCACCACCCTCCAGAGCTGTTCTGATGCACCCTAGCAGCCTAGAGCCTGAGGATTAGTCTTTCTGGAGACCCCAGGGAGCTGTGCCGGGGAGCCTTTGGGAAGGGATCAGCTCCCACTCTGAGGCAGGCGCTGCAGTTCTGTGCAGTGTGGAAAGGTCTGGGGCCACAGCTGCTCAGGGAGCTGCAGAGCCACAGAGCTACTGAGCTGGATCACCAGACAGAAGATGCTTACTCGTGCTGGAAGGGTCGCGTGGAGGAAGGGCTCCCCTGTGTTTCTGAGTGTCTGAGAAGGGTTCTCTTTGACAGAGAGGAAAGCAGTCCCATGCATTCTTCAGCCTAGAGTGACCTCTGAGCTGCCACAAACAGGATGAAGTCCAAGCCACACAACGTCTCTTCTTGTTACCCATGTGGCAGTGGGGAAGCTGAGACTCCCAAAACAGGAGCCTGGAGGATTGTGGGATGGGATCGGGATGTGCTAGGATGAGCCTAACCCTGAGCTCCTTCCTCTCTGTTCCCATTGTGGCAGTCACTTCTCTGTGTAAGTCATGGGGTCGCCTGGGGAGGGCAGCTGGCTCCTGGTCTGATGTCCCAGAAGTCAGGTAGCCAGTGGAGTCTGTCTGCAACCTCCACCACTTTGCACTTCTTTGATGTCTGTGAGCATTAAGAGGACTGAACAGATGGTGTCTATGTACGTGTATCTATGTATAATGTGTATACATATGATGTATGGTGGGTATTCATATGGTGTATGATGTGTATACGTGTGGTGTATATGTATGACACGTGTTATACACATGCATGGTGTGTGTGGTATGTATGTGTATGGTATGTGATACAATATGTATGGTTTACAGTATGCATACATATGGTATACGGAGTATATTTTTGTATGGTATGTGTATATGTATAGTGTGTGTTTGCATATTATGTGTTGTGTGTGATAAATAGTGTATGGTGTGTGGCCTGTGTATTGTGTGTGGTCTATATATATGTATAGTGTGTGGATATGTATAAATATGGTATGTGTGGTATCTATATAATGGTATGTGAGGCGTGTATGTATGATATATGTGACATGTATATGTATAGTATGTGGTGTGTATGTGTATATGGTATATGCATGTATGGCATATATGCATGTATAGTGTATGTAATGGTATGTAGTATGTACGGTATATGTGGTGTGTGTGTATATATAGCGATGTATTGTTGTGTGTATATATCTTAGTTAGGATTACTATGGCTGTTAGGAACCTCCGTAGCCAAAAGCAGCTTGAGAGGAAAGGGGTTGTTTGGCTTACACTTCCACACCACCGTTCATCATTGAAGGGAGTCAAGTCAGGAATTCTAACAGAGCAGGAACCTGGAGACGAGAGCTGACGCAGAGGCCATGGAGGGGTGCTGCTTGCTTGCTTGCTCGCTCCCCAGGGCTTGCTCAGTCTGCTGTCTTAGAGAACCTCCAGCTCAGGGATGGTCCCACCCACAATGGGTGGGGCCTCCCTCCCTCATCAGTCACTAATTAAGAAAATACCCTACAGGCTTGCCTACAGCTGGATCTTATGGAAGCATTTTTTTTTTCATTTGAAGTTCCCTCCTCTCTGATGACTTTAGCTTGTTGTCAAGTTAACATAAAACTGTCCAATATAGTGCATATATATATATATATATATATATATATGTAGTATGTATGTGTTTGGAATGTGTGATTCACATATGTATAGCCTGTGGGGTGTGTGTGTGTGTGTGTGTGTGTGTGTGTGTATGTGTGTATGTGTGTATGATGCATGTGGTGCGTATATGTATGGTGTATATATGTATGGTGTATATGGTATATATGTGTGTGGTGTGTATGGTATTTACATGTACAATGTGTGTGGTATGTATACACATACAATCATGAGTCACATAGTGACATTTCAGTCAGCAGCAGACTACATGTACCACACTGGGCCCATAAGATCTTAGTGAAAAAAAACTTTCCGTTACCTAGCAACATCATAGCCATTGTTTTGTCTCACACAAGGCACTTCCCACAGCGCTGTGGCAGTGCCTTTACGTTGGTGCTACTGCGGTGCCCAAATCAGGGCCCAGGTCATGCTGGGCTCTGTGTTTCAGCATGGGTCCGTGCTGTAACTGAGAATAGGTCGTCACATACCTGTGGGCAGGGTGCATGGCTCCTCACACACCAGCTTGTTGGGCAGGGCCGTGGTCCCTCCTCTGTGTTGTTTCAGTAGCTGCCCAAGTACATATGGAACACGCCCCTTTCTACAAAAGCTAGTGACTCTGAGTAATAGTGGGTCCTGGGATAGACCACTCTTCATAGATAATCAGTAGATTGGGTCCTACCACAGGGCCTGGGACAGCACCAGATATCCAAGCACGAGGTCATATAGGACCCCTAAGGAAAAGCTCACCTGGTCCACCCAAAGAGAACATTGGGTTAGTTTCTTTAGTGTCTCCTCCCCCTTGACTTCTGTAACCACAGCTTAGCCTTTCTGTCCTGAAACTTTATGTAAATTACATCTTATAGCCAGTATTCCTCCGTATTTTCTTCTCCTTTGCATTGTCTATGGGGTTTGTTTGTGCGGTTGTGTGTCGCTTGCGTCTGTTTATTCTCACTGCTGTGTCATAGTTGAATCTGTGGACACAGCAGCTCCTCTGTGCCGTCAGCTGTTGGCAGGCACGTGGGTGGCTCCCGGCCCAGCACTGCTGCGACCGGGCTGCTGTATTCTTGTGTGGTCGCCTCTAGGGATGCCTTGCACTCGTTTCTGTTGGAAGCATGAGTTTACACCTAGGGAAGGCTCCCGTGTCTCCGACGTGCACGATGCTGGACTTTAGGCTTGGGGGAATGATGGAGAGCGTCAGAATGAAGTCGGGACGGTTAGCACCCAGAGGGCAGTGACCACATTATAGAAACGGCACCAAGTAAAGCTTTTCCTGTCTGTGGGGTG
The DNA here is from genome assembly GCA_019843815.1 of Montemys delectorum. Taxonomy (NCBI): domain Eukaryota; kingdom Metazoa; phylum Chordata; class Mammalia; order Rodentia; family Muridae; genus Montemys; species Montemys delectorum. The sequence continues at coordinate 19,168 of JADRCD010000042.1, forward strand.
AGCCATGGAGGAAGCCTCCAAGGACACAGGACACCGTGGATGAAAGCAGGAAAAGCAGCCTTGGTCTGCGAGAGACTTCACAGCAGACAAGGCTTAAATGACTCAAATCGCCACTCCTGCATGGATGCTTCGGCACGCCCGGCTTATTGGGGCCCCTAGCCAGGGAGAAACTACTGTCGGCATTCACCAGTAGTGGTGAATGCCATACAGTCGTGCAGAGTGTCTGCTGGGTCCTGAGGCGTTGGGAATGGATGCCTGGCTTCAGCAGTGGAGATGTGGGCATGTTGAGTCCTGACTACACACCTCTGGAAACACCATCTCAGGGCGGGCCTGCTGAGTGCCAACAGTGTCCTCCTGATGCTTCTTGCTGCAATATTCCCTAAGGTGGCTCCTGCCAGCCCCCACCCATGCAGGCTAGCCAGCCTTAGGTGTCAGCCTTAGGTGTCGGGCTGAGACCTCCTGAGAGCCTTTACCCATCGTTTTCAGGGTCCTGGCCCCATAACTAATGCCAGCCTCTCTCCTTGTCTCTTTCAGAATGGCAGCAAAGACAACTCCCTGGACATGCTGGGCACAGATATCTGGGCTGCCAATACCTTTGATTCCTTCAGGTAACTTCCTCCTTTTGGCTGACGTCCAGGGCTGGTGGGGTCCCCGGCGGCATCAGGACGGATCCAGTATAGAGACAGGGAGGTGAGGCTCGAGGGGAAGGAGAGCTGCTGGCATGGCAGAAGCTCCAAGAAAGGAAGAGCCAAATGGCAGAGGTCAAAAAGGAGGAAGACTGAAGGGGAGGGAAAGAGAAGAGGAGGGACTGGAGACAGTGGGAGCACGGAAAAAAGGGCACACGGCTATAATGGGAGGTGGAGGTGTCATAAACAAACGTGCGCATGCGCATGCACACACAGGCACACAGGCACACATGCACACCCTTCCCACCTTTCAGTCAACAGAGAAGAGGGACTGGGCTCTGTAGCCCAGCGGTGGAGTGTCTCCAAGGCATGTGTGGGGTTTGCGTGAGCAATACACACACAGAAGGAACACTGACTGGTTCAGATTTTAGAAGGTTCCTGATGGTGTTTGGGACTGACCAGGCTCCTCGGGGACCTGGGACGTACCTCTGGTTCTTATCACTCTTGTTGGATAGTGGTCATCTCTGCCCCATCCCCTGAGCCACCCAACTCTGGGCTACCTAGGATGGTCCTAGGATGGGAACAGGAGAGCTGGCCCTGCTTACCTTACCCTAAGCACTACTTTGTGTTCAGGTGTTTGTCCTTCTCTTCCCAGACCTTCTTAAATGTAGGCATGAGACAAATTGGGTTTTGCGGGGAGGGGACCCCTACAGAGTGGGTAGCCAGCCCACATGCATGTTTGGGGAGCATATATTTTCCCACAGCAGAGCTGACAAAAGGTGACGGCCCGATACCTTGAGTTCCATCCCACGTGGGGTCTGAACAGGCCCGCCCTGCCCACCGAGCCTCCTGCCCATCCTGTATTAAGAAGGCTTCTTTTATTTGTCGCCCTCCCTCGCCCTCTAGTGGTGCCACCTGGGACCTGCAGCCTGAAAAGCTGGACTTCACCCAGTTCCATCGAAAGGTCCGCCACACACCCAAGCAGCCCCTGCCACACATCGACAGAGAAGGGTAAGGATTCGGGGGTGGGGGTAGGGGTGGGAGGGGAGGTGCTCTTACACTGAGAGGAGTAAGGTGTGTCAGGGGAGGGCTTTGTTCCACTGCACAGGGGAAGTGGAGTGGACCCATGCCCTAGGTGTCCTCCCTCTGCTCAGCCCAGGACTGCAGCTGTAATGGTTTTTCTAGAGAATCCCTCCACCCTCCCCACCAGCCCACATGCCTGCTCCTGAGCAGACCCGAGAGTGTCTCTTGTCAAGTAGCCGCTCTCATGGGTCACCCACTGGAGCATCTAGGAGGTTTCCTTGAACATGTCTCAGATTGAGTAGGGGTGAGGTTCCTTCCCCCCAAAGCCATATCCAACCTGTGATTGGTGGACAGCTTGCGGTTGCATGCCACCAAGGAGAGCTATGAATGGAAATTCAAAAGTGCAGACTTCCTTAAGACACTTTGAGTTGGAATGTGAGTGTGTGTGTGTGTGTGTGTGTGTGTGTGTGTGTGTGCACTTGATTTCAGGGCTCTTGAGCTTCAGCTATAGAAATGACTTTGTCTTATTGCAATGTAGAATAGTTAGACATATCCAGTAGAGGCTGGACATTCACACTTCACACGAGCTCCCAGGATGCTGACCTGCCTGCCGATGCAGGAGCTCCAGTTTGGGAACCAATCCCAGTGCAGACTTCACTGGCCCGCATCACCCTTGTTGGCTCCAGGAACCAGTATTACCTGCCTTTTAAAGGGGTGATCTCAGGGCCTGGGCTGCCCACCGGACACGTATGTGCCCAGCCGGACACAAACGTGAGACAGATAGCCACTGCTGCTTTTCAGGTTTTTTTTTTAAAGTAATTTTTACAGAGATAAAGTTTATGCAACATAATCAACCACTTTAAACCTCGATTTGACAGCATTGAGCATTTACAGTGTTCTGCCATCCCTGCCTGCCTTCTTGCTGCCGCCATTCAGTATGGTCTCTTCTAGTCATAACCTCCTGTCCGGCCCCTCCCCAGCCCCTGGTAACCACCAAGCTGCTTTCTATTTCTGTGAACTTATCCCCACCCCAGCCCCGGGTGTTATAGAATCAGAATCATTTGTGTCCAGAAGTCTGTTGTCTTTCTCTCAGCATTTTAAATGTTTGATCACAAGCATCCATGGACCATTCCCTTTTGTAGCTGAGTAATACACCGTAGCTACTCCACGGAGTAGCTGAGTGATACTCCACGGAGTAGCTGAGTGATACTCCATGATGCCAGCTTCTCCACCATTATTCACTCATTTATCTACTGGTGAAAATCTGGGCCCTTTCCTTTGGGCTTTTATAAAAATTTCTGCTTGGGACATTCCGTCATGAGCCGGATCTGTTTGGGTCCCTCCTTATGGGATAGCCCAGCCATGCGGGAACTCTGGGTCACTTTTTCGGGAGCTAGAAAGTGTTCCCAAAGCTGAATATCGTACATTGTCACTTGCAGTGTAAAAGACTTCGGATTCTCCCCAGCCTCAGCCTCACTTTCCCACTTTGGGACTCAGGTTCACTGTTGTTATGATTTTATTTGCTTTCCCTCCTGTTCTTGCTGCCCACTCCCATCTCCCTGTTACTCTGACACGAAACATAACTGACGTGATGTCTTACTATATGCCGCGTGTCCTCTGGCAGCTGCTCTGCCTCTTGGTGGCATAAGAGGCTCTGAGCAGGGACCTGGGAGCAGCGATGGCCTCACCCCGTTTTACAGGCCAGAGTAATGAGGTTGAGAAAGTTAAATAAAATATCCACATAATGAGGTAAAAATAAGGGACTCTGGAACCCAGTGGAGATATTTCCTGGGCAGCTCCTGTCCCTCCTGTGTGTATCCCCTGGGTACATGTCTGGTGACATGAGTAGGGAAGCTGAGGCTTGGGAAACGTAGGTAATCGTGGCACTTTAGCCTGTGAGTGGCGAATGGGTGTGTCTGAGTTAGGGTTTTACTGCTGCGAGCAGACACCATGACCAAAGCAAGTCTTATAAAGGACATTTAATTGGGGCTGGCTTACAGGTTCACAGGTTCAGTCTAGCATCATCAAGGCAGGAACATGGCAGCATCCAGGCAGACATGGTGCAGGCAGAGCTGAGAGTTCTCCATCTTCATCTGAAGGCTGCTAGCAGAAGACTGACTTCCAGGCAGCTAGGATGAGGGTCTTAAAGGCCATGCCCACAGTGACACACCTACTCCAACAAGGCCACACCTTCTAATGGTGCCACTTCCTGGGCCCAAGCATACACAAACCACCACAGGGTATGTCTGCTTCCACAGGTGAGCAGGTTGTGGGAGGTGCTGATTAATGGCTACACAGGGACGATTGTCCTGTGCCCAACAACACTGCCCTGTCTAAAGCCAGAAGACCAGGACACACACACACACACACACACACACACACGCACACGCACACGCACACGCACACGCACACGCACACCCGTTCACCAGTTGCAGGTCCTACTTCTTTGGCTAGGCTTGCCCACAAGCAGAAGCTGACTCAACTCTCTAGGGGTAGACACCCTGGTCCTGGACTTACCCTACCACTCATAGGCAGTGCCCTGTGGCCACCTTGTGGCTAGGACAGGAACTGCGCCCCCTTGGCCTTGCCATGCGAAGGATGGACTTCACGTGTCCAGCCACTGCAACCTCCCCCACCCCCACCCCCCAAGCAGGTTGCCAAGGCTTCCCACAGCCTGTGTTCCCATAGAGGGACAGAACCAGAGCGAGTTGTTGCCTTGGCAACCCCACTGGCAGCAGTGACTCAGCTGGTCTGCAGCCACCATCTGCCACACCTGCAGCTCAGTAGGAAGTTTCACCCTAGCCAGGCAAGCTAGGGGTCAGAGCTGGCCTCCGTACACTGCCCACAGCTGACCTCAGACTGCTTAGGTGAAAGGGCAAAGGCCAGGCCCGCACTTGCTCCACAGCGTCTGCCATGGGCTGTGAGCCCAATTCCGTCTGGTGAGTTCAGTTCCCAGGCCTGTTTTACCTACATGAAACCTTAAAGAGTGGGAGCAGCCATTCCAATGGGACCAGTTCCCCAGTGCCTTCTTCCCAACATCTATGGCCTATGCATAGCACACAGTTGGTGCTTTCACAGGCCAGTGGCACACAGTTGACGCTTTCGCAGGCCGGCTCATCACCGTCATGCAGAATGATTAATCCAAAGATGGCTGCATGGTCCAGGTAGGCTTTTCTCTGCCTCCTCACTGTGGGCTAGCACTTCACAATGGGTGTGGTACAGAGATCTGACCTTTCTCTTCTCACCTTATACCTGTCACACCTTCCTCATGCCCTGTCTGTTCCATCTCCACCTGCCTGAGCCTGGACGGCCCTGGCTACCTCCTCCAAAAGCCCTCCGCTTCAACACATACCTTGTTCTCCAGAAAAATGAAACCCGAAGTCCAGCTTTTGGGGTAACTTGACTTGAACTCCTGGCTTTACTGTGCCTCCTACTCAGTGGCCGGTGACTCTCTTCAGCCTCCCCTCAGGTTGTCCTCCCACCTGCCCTCTGTCCATCACCTCTACACCCCGCCCCTCTGGGTTCCACAGCACTGCCTTGTGCCTTGAATAGGGTACTGGCCACAGTTCCATTGGGCTATCTCCCACCAGTTCCATGCTTGATGAACCTAGGTTCCAGACTAGACCCCTAGCCCAAGTGTAGCCATGCCTGATGAAGAAAAGAAAGGTCTAATGGAAGCCAAATTCAGATTCAAGTTTTCTCCCATCTAAACATTTGCTAGTTTGGCCTGCCAGATTTTTTTCCCCCTGTCTAGATTTCAGGACACACACACACACACAACACACACACACAACACACACACACACACACACACACCACCACCACCACCACCACCACCACCACCACCACCACCACCACCACCACCAGACTATTAAGACTCTTGTCTCATGCTGCCCTCTAGTGTAGCTCAGGCTCACAGCCCCAGGAGGTGTGTTTCCAATTTCTTCTTACCAAGAGCTCTAAGGTGCCTGTCTGGAACCACACCCGGTTTATTTTCCTTGTCAGGAAACCAGAATCGATGCTAGCCAAATACTTTAAGAAAAAAAAAATGAGAAAGTTACTCTGGAATTTGAGTTGAAGCTGGAGGTGTTTGTCCTTGGGGAGACTCAGGGATGAGAAACGTCCCCTCCCTGCCTCTCTGCCTGTAACAGCGTGATAACAGTAGGACTGGCCGTGACAGAAGAGATATACTTACCTTGTGCCTTATGTTCTTATCATTTTAATCCATGAACCAGGTTATGATTTCAGGTGCTTCTATTACCCCCACCCCCCAAATGAAGAAGCAGATGTGTAGGAAAACTGAGTTACAAAGTCCCTCGGGAAGGGATGCATCTGGAGTGCAAACTCTGGCAGTCTGGGGCTAGTGGCTGCACTGTTAAGTGGGCAAAAGAGTGAGAGCTTTGAGTGGTGAAGTGGGCCAGCACCCCCAGTCTGCAGCCACACCCATCCACAGAGACCCTGAATGCAGAACACACAATATAGCTGAGTGGCTGGTGTTGCCGGTGTGAAGACAAACCAGGAGAAAGGGGCTGCGCTGGGTTTCTGCCATCTCCCGCCTGCCTGTGTGACTTTGAGATGGTTGTTGGGTCTCTCCATTCGCTGTTTTTTCCTTTGGTGCAGTGGGGACCAAATGAACCGGCATTTTCAGGAATTGTAGAGGTGGGGTAGTCATTAGCTAGGAGCTTAGCAGCTGTGCCTAGAAGGGGAAGTCAATGGTTCATCGCCCACCTCCCTTCAGATGTGTGTTGAAGGAGGGCTACAGAAATCCACCCCTGGGGCCATTTCCTTGGCTGAGTGGCTGAGAGCAAGCCCACACCTCTCCTGACCTGCCCTCCTCTCCTGCAGCCAGGCAGGGACCAGAGCCTGATGAGCCATCCTCCCAATACATTGTGTCTTTTGTGGTCCTAGGTGTGGAAAGGGGAAGCTGGAAGATGGAGATGGGATCAGCCTGAATGACATTGAAAAGGTCCTCCCAACCTGGCAGGTAGGTCCTCGGCCTTCTCCACCTGGGCACTCCTGCCCTTGCTTCAGCTAGTGATGTACTGCAGCGTGGGCAATAGGAGCAGGTGGGCGGAATGGGGACTCACCAGGGACCAGCTGTCCCACTGACAGTGTTTGTGGCAACCCACCTTGGTGATACCATAAGGACACCCTGTCTCTTGAATGAAGGGGACTTGGGCTGGCCACCTCTCTAGCTTGGAAGTTTTCCCCTTGACCCGACACCACAGCAAGTGAGCATTCTAGAGCACGCTCACATGGGCGGAAGGTCCACAGAGTGTCTAATGTGGCTTTTGAAAAATGAGCTTGCCCTGCCAGCTCCGGCACCTGCTGTGACTGTTGATTCTGTCCTTGATTGTGTTCCTTTCCCAGAATGGGTTGGAGCTCTGAGACAAAGGAGGACAGTAAGTAGCTATTCCAGAAACGGCACATAGAGCCATGGTCCCCAGGGAAGGGACTGAAGAGTGGGGCTTGTCTCACACCCAAATCTTTTATTCACCACACTTTCCCATCTCAAACTGGTTTTTTTTTTCCTCATCCTCTCTCCTCTTTGCCCTGCCTTGAGCCTGTCACTGCAAGAGACCAGGGAGTCCACACTGTGGCCCCAGCACTTGAGTGAGGGTGGGCTGGCAGGGTCTCTTTCCCCCATCTCTCTCTGGGTTTACTGAGTTTCTTAAATCTGGAGTTTATGTGTTTGTTGTATTTTTAAGTGTGTGTGTGTGTGTGTGTGTGTGTGTGTGTG